>DWHP01000295.1:0-21413 GCA_018247895.1 Parnassius honrathi
TGCGCACCTACCACAGGCATAGCCTGTGCACATTCCGTGTGCGGTGAGCACCATTACCAGAAGCGGTGTGCCACTTTTGTCTTCGGGTTCCGTTACCGTACTGATCTACTTTTATAATTTTTTTATATAATTGTAATTCATCCATCCACCACCATCTTATTTTTTTTTAATTGTCGCTTCACGACAACCTTTAATTGTAGTAGTAGCTCTACACTTGGACCGGAAGCACAGATTTGCAGCAGAAATACACAGGCAACGCACGCCTGGGCAGAAAAGGTCAGGGGTTCTGAGCATCTTATGTTACGAAGGTTGTATTCATATTATTTAAAACTGCTAACTAGTTATGAATAATAGTACTATGGAAAAATCAGTTCCGCGAGGTACAATACACGGCCGGTATAACGACAAAAATGGCGTATGAGCTCATTCCGCGCCGGCAATCAGTTACGCGGCCGACATTGACATTGCAGAGACAACGCTTTGTATAACATGCCGAACATTAATATTATGCATTGAGACGTTTTGCCACTCAGCTTTACGTAAAAGCGGGGCGACGAATTGATTTGCATTTTAATTAGGTTATTTTTAATATGTATTATCACCACCCTTTTTTATTTTACAGAATAAGGGTGACAAACGAGCACACAGTGCACTTAACGGTAAGCGTAAGCTGTGGCACATAATATACATCTGTAGTTATCCTCGACTAAGAATCATAATGCAGATGCGTTGTCACCCCTAAGGAATAGAGAATAAAATAGAATATTTTTTTATTTAATGTGGATCACATGTAATTCTTATTGAAAATAATTTTTTTCTTCACCATTGGTTCGGAAAAACCCTCTGCCCTGGGAAGAACCGGCAAGAAACCCAGCGGAACTCCTAAACCGCTTTACGGATTTTGATGAAATCTCCCTTGCGAAGTCGGAGAGGATCTCTAGTTAACAATATTTGGTTTTATTTTATAGAACATGAGTGACAAACGAGCACACAGTCCACCTGATGGTAAGTAAATGCTGAGATTCATAGACATCTATCCTCGATTAGTCACCTATCCATCTACATCTATCCACGCAACGTACACACGCACGCACGCAACGTACGCACGCAACGTACGCACGCACGCACACGCGCGCACACACAAACACACACACACACACACATCCGTCCGTACGTACGTCCACGTGAAATTAGTCAGAAAACGTCGAGATCTGATTAAAACTCGATTTTCGAAAATCGGGGTGAAACCAATAACTTCCCTATTTGTGAAAATTTCAATTTTCTTAGCGGGATGTTAATAATGAAGATCACTTATCGGTATAAGTACTATCCTATCTATCAAGTTGGAGCAAGCAATGCACATTTCCATAATTTCATTAAAATAGACTAAGTGGTATCAAAGTTCATCGCGGACTAATAATGTGACACGAAATTTTATATATTTATTTATACTAATATTTATTAGAATTATTATATTATATCTTCCTGTGGGTGTTGTAAAAGAAGACATAGGGGAAATAAGACAATACATGGGTTACAGCATCTTCCCGATAACGGCTCAAAATAATAAAAAAACTGCGGTTGCCTAACCGTGCAACAGACATTGAACGTTTTTAATAAAACTGTGGCCTGAAATGGTTTAATAACTAAGCTCTTTGGAAGGCGATTTTATTGAATAGGAAAAATTGAAATATTTTTAACTACGAAAATATCGGGTGTCTGGTGGTTGATGGTCTTTTTGGTGAGTATACTACTTTTTTTAAATTGTACAACCTTAAAGCTACATTCCAAAGGTTGATGCAGTACGTTTTTAAATAAACCCTTGGGTCCGGAATTTTAATAATTATTTTCTTTTGAACGTAGAATATTTTGAATGAAAAAATTTCGATATTTTTTTACTTACAAAAATATCCTGTGACGGATGGAGCATTATTTTTGTTCAAAATTAACTCGCCGTAAGAATTCCCGCCGCGCTGAGTCAAGCGGTGTCCCAATATTGATAAATGACTTGCCAAATACTCCGCTCAACCGCTAAGATTGATTTCGCTGTATGAATTTACCAAGTAACAACTTTAATATGAAGTTCGGTGTTATAGCTGGATTATATTTATAGCAAATACATATTTGCGTTACTGAGAGACATAGTATACCGGGATAAGATAATTTTTGCTTTTAATTTACAGTACTATAGCGCTTCGTGGCTTTTGGCGCAATTTTCGTGAGTTTGACCAAAAGTTTCTGACACTGACAAAAACTTAGAGACCAATGCGAGATTTGTTTTTTTTTTGAATTATTATATTAAACTTTAACAAACTTACGGTCCGACTGAAAGTGATTCGGGTGGCTACTCAGTCCACGGGCATCTGTAGCCAGCTAACTTCAAACAAAGAGACACATGCGTTGTCGCCACTGAGGCAAGATGGAATACCTACCCTCTAGACCGGAACACAGCAGTCCATGCACTGCTGTTTAGCATCAGATGTAGATGAGAAGGTAGTATGTATCCAGACGGACTTCCAGGTAAGGAATAAGTCCTACCACTCAGAGAGATATATGTAATTAGAGATTTCGGTTGTGGATATTGGTATAATATGTGGTTGGAATTCAATATTTATTATATACGAATAAGCGAGTGTCAATGTTTTGAGGCTTTTTCGTGTATTGCTCAAAATAATTAGAAAAAAACATTGTGTAAAATGGAAAAAATATGGAAATGTTACATAAAGTCGAATTATGAACCTCCTGCTTCTTTGAAAAATAGTGTTTCTTTGTTTTGAGCCATTATCGGGAAGACGCTGCTGCCCATTTCCAGTTCCAGGTTTGCTTTGCCATGCCTTACTACATCTACGGCTCTTACGCTGTTGACTACACAGCTTGTTGTTTACAAAAATCTATTCAACTAAATGAAATATAAGTGTCTGTTTGTAATGTCAAAATAACTATTAAAACAAAAAAAATGTGTCTGTTTTTTCCGCTCAATATCCGAAATTGCTCGACCGATTTTGACGAAACTTTCACTGGTAGATTGCGGATTTATTAAGGAGCGAGTTAGAGAAACCGCACACTGCAAACTTTCTATCGGGCGAGAGTTTAGTAGGGTTGGGCTGCCAGTGAGCACACTAGCCAACAGTCGGTCAATCGTTTGCGAAAAAAGTGTAGTTAGTAAGCAGGTCTTGAAGTACGTAGTCGCGTAATGAAACCTGAAATATTGTTCACAAATAAAGATTTCTTATATTTACGGGAACGCTACACATTGCATAATAAAACTACTTTTACGGATTTTATCGCGTTTACGTAGTCGGATCGGATACGACGCGTAAATCGGACTAAATGTAATAATTAAATAGCTGAAGGTACTCCGGGGAGACTTTGACATCGGGACGTCAATCACCTCAGTTACCCGTGACTATGGGTGTTGGAATTGGAAAGCACTCGAAACGTCGGGTATTAAAATTGAGCAAATTGAACGTGATAAAATCCGTAAAACTAGTTTTATTCCATTCTTATAATTATTATACAACGATGGAGATAGATCAACAAGAGAAACAGAATACTGAGTGTGTTCTATATACTGTGATAGATTATTGCAAGAAAAATGAAAATTCTGAGCGAAGTAACGTTATCGACCGAGTCGGCCGACTAAACAATCGGTGTGTATGTGCACGCCGAAGATCGCCATACCAATATAGCAGTTAGCCGATAGTTGATCAACAGTTCAGTTTGAAGGGAATGGTGCAACCCATCAAACTGATTTATCGGCCGATAATTAATCGTTGTAATTTGCGCACTTACATACACCTTAATACTGATAAAGGAACCGACTGAACACTCGCCAGATGGAAAGTGTGCAGTGTGCGATGTCTCTTAGGCTATTTTTATTTTATAAAAACAATTAGGGTTCCTTTTTTCAGAATTTTGTTTAATTCTGATGAAATAGTGAAAATTACTTGAAATAGTTTTACGTGTTTACAAATGTGTAAACTGCAATTGCATTTAAGTTACGTAAAACTATAAAATAACTTAGGTACTTTATACATTAGGTATGTCTTCATACATTAGGTGTTCCTCTATATTTTTCGAGTAGAATTTTATTTCCATCTGCCATTTCGGTGACCCAGAATGAGAGAATGAGACATTCTACACTCGCAGGAATAAAATAAAAATTTTGGGACTCGAATATTTAAAATTTTATGTAACGGTGAGGCGTCGCGCTACAAAATTCTTTCTTTTAAATATAACCTAATGAAAATTTGCTGAAGTTAGTTTGTAAGAACTAACATACCTGAAGTAATTTTAGTTGTTACTTGCATACCATTTCAAAGAAAAATCATTGTAGAAGTTGCGATGCATCATCAATCTTTTTTTAAATACTAGCTTTCCTTTCAATATTTCAAGTAGGCTTAAAATGCTTGCGTTAGTAGTGGTTCACGAAGAAGTCGAATGGCGGATTCGAACAACCAATCTTTGTTGTATTGATCTCTGTTTTTGTAATACCTACGCTTCAATATGATACCATCGCACAACAGGACAGGACACGCAACAAAAATCAAGTTAATCAAAGTAAATATTGGGCTGAACGAAATTAAAATAAAACAGAAAATGTATGTTTCATACTCGACTAACCTCCGTTCGAGCTCATCCCAGAGATGCTCAACGGAATCGACATCAGGACTTAGTCCTGGCCAGTCCATAGTCCGAATGCCTACTTCATCCATGAACTGACGAGTAATTTGTGCTGTATGATACCGGGCATTGTCCGAGCATTGATGAAGCCTTCACAAGGCAAAACATAGTCCTAACGAATACTTTCCACATATGGTGCAGCCGCATGATCCAGACCGCTTCCGCGGCCTCCACCAGGGACGAAAACTAGGTTAGTTTTTCCTTCCCAGTGAAATGTCCGCCCACATCATACACAAACCACCGCTGTAGGACACTGTTTCGGCAAAACAGCACTGCGCAAACCCCTCTCCTGGACGCCTGTAGACTCGAGCTCACCTGTCTGCCATGTAGACATACTCCGCTCTCATCAATAAACGGGACCGACCGCCATTGCTCATCACTCCCAATTAAGGTGTTCGCAAGCAAACTCAAGGCGCGCTTGTCGGTGAGCTTTGGTCAATTTTGGGCCTTTAGCAGGCCGTTTCGAAATGAGGTTCGCTTTTCTCGATCGTCTTCAGACCTTCCATTGACAGATATATCTCGAACCTGCTGAGAGCAGCAGCTACAGGACAGAAACACTGGTGAGATGGCGATTTCTGGGACTCGTCGAAACGGTAAAACAAACGTCTCTCTCAGAAGTAGGCTGGCGTCGACTGGTATCTGTGCTTCTAGAGTAAGAACCGGTCTTTTGAAATCTTCTGTACACCCTTGACACAACAGATTGACTCAGGTTAAGTCGACGAGCGATTTTTCGCTGGCTCAGGCCCTGCTACAGTGAAGCAATCATTTGAGCGGCTACTTCTGATATTCAGGTCAACGTCTGATGAGCGATTGATAAATGTGCACTGCTTGCAGGGAGTTATTATAAGGGGTGGCAACGCACCAACGCGGGTACCACACAACGCACATTTTCGATGCTTACACGGATATAACGATATAAAAAAAGAACCGAACGAATTTAAATGACGGTGATCAAGCTATCAAAATAATATATATTTTGTAGAGGTAAGTCGATTCAGTTGCTCACGAGGAGTGTAGTGTAGTAGGTTAAAAAGGCTCATTGTCTCGGACCGCATCGACGATGCTTCTTGATTTGATGAGGTGCGACCTCTGCGATCAAAGTTTAGAAAAAATTTGCTCACCTTACAATACTGAGTATACAATACTATGAACAATTTATGTCGGTATTATGGTAATTTATATTGGTATTTATTGTGGTAGAGTCATGCTGCAGTTATAATAGTAGTATAATTGTACCACGAATGGGTCGGGTCGAACGGATAAGGACCACGCTCTCACGGAATACCAGCGTAAAGGAGTAGCTTAATGCTGCTGTGTTTTGTAAGGTGAGTGTGGAGAACCGGAGATTTTTTTACTGCATACGAGGCATTCCATCTTAGCCCTCACTGGTGACAACGCATATGCATTTTGATTCATAATCGAGGATAGATGTAGAAGTCTATGGGCCACAGCAACCATGGACCATCAGGTGGACTGTGTGCTTGTTTGTCACCATATCCTACAAAAAAAACCATAAGTCTGGTTTTCATTTTTCAATTATTCATATAACATGCCAAATGTATTCTGCATTAAACAATACCATTCGACTCGTCAACGAAGCACGTGTTCTCGTCTATACGAATACAACATACCGCCTGTATGCAGATAGATAAGTATATTATTATGGTTGTTATCGGAAGGGTCAAACTCCCCTCCGCCACCACTCTCCAGCGACCCCGTGTAGCCCGTGGTTGTATCGATCGCGCGACGTTGCCGCTCCGCTACTTTCCCCGCGGCGTTGCCGGTCCGCTATTTAGACGAGCCATTTGTGAGTTTGCGAGAGTGTGCAAGTACATTTTATTGTTATTATTATGACTTGTTGCTGCCTCCGTGATGATCCTGCGTTGTTGCTAGATACGACATTACGTAACTAGTGATTAGATACTGCTAAGTCAGTTTATTTCTGTTTCCGCAGTAAACATGTTAAATTAAGTTGGAAAATGGATATTTTTGAAGGGAAATCTTCTTTAAAAGCACTGAACTCGCGTGACCGTCGTACTCAGATACATAAAATTGATGAAAGTAATGTTGAAAATCTACTAATTTTCTATTTCCATTATAATAGGTACTTATTTTGGTATGAAAAATATTATCACTTCATAATTTGATATTAAGCCAGCATAAATAATGCTGAATAGCAACAATTACACTACGTTTTTGAAATAAACTCTCACCTGTGAAAAACTCAAAATGAAAACTGTCTTGTCTGTGTGGCTGCATTCAGCCACATCACAGACTTGGGTTACTTAGGTTTATTAAGTGTTGACATAAACATAAATTGAATCGTCAACTAACAGTCAGAATTTTCTGACATATCCAACTATTCGATTTTTGCTATACTTTTAAAAAGCGGAATCCCTTGCCGTTTCATTTGACCACACTACTAACAGGGTACCATGCAGTATAATGTAATTTGACTGCAATTGTCACCTTCCGACAATCGAAGGTGATGACTGATGAGAGATTGCGTTAGTTGAGTACTCGATCGATGTGTGCAGCATATGGGACCTCTCTGAGTACTGCATATCGACTAATGAAAACGTTTTAAACGACAATCATAACTTGAACGCGGGCTGGATATTAAATTAGTCGATATAGACATCGTGGAATACTAAAACTTCTCGGGTCGAGACACCTTGCCATACCTTCGCCTATTACGGATAAGAAGTTGCCGTTAGTGCAACTTATCTAGCCTGGACTTATCCACGCGTTACATATTTAATTATAGACCAGATCATCACTCTGTTGTTGTATATAATTTTTATTATGTTAAATATGAGACAAAGGAGTGTACTTAATCTGTGCTCTCAGGTTCGTTTTCATACTCTCAAATTACAATATATCAAAAACTGGCAATTTGGTTGTGTGTCAAAGTTATAACCTCTATATCGATGATGTAGTGATGTCATATACAAGTCAATAAAACCATAAAATTGTAGTACTATCTTTATTTAAGCTATGGTAATCACCATTTAAATTCTTCTTTAAAAGTTTACCTTTAAAGGTTTACCACCGCGAAAAGACAACAGTTGCGCATGGTACTTTAAAATAAGTTTTTAAAGTTAACTTAGTTTGACAGCTACTTTTTTTCTAGAGAGTTCGTTTTCGAAGTTTGTGAAGTACACGAATTGTATAAATTCATCGTTATGCACTAAATGCTGTTCGCGCAGAAAATATGAGAGTATTCTGCAATTTGACTGTCAAAGTTACCCTTGTTAATCAAAGTTACCCCGTTTGACTGTAATCATTCCTACAACGCGAGTAACCCACGTTCAGCCGTGGGCTTTCAGAGGCAAAAGATAGCTTAGTAGGTATAACTTTAGCTTCTTAGCTTTACGTTTTAAATCTGACGTAGAAGTAGGGTTGCCACCCGTACTTTAATATATAGTATCGTACTATATTTCAGTCAATTGTACTATTGTAGTTACACTGGCATGAGCATTAAAAAAATGTAGCCTATAGATATATTTTGACTGATTTATTGTTTTATGGTAACAAATATGTGCGTCGTGATTGTGCCAAAAGTGGTTGGTATAGCTCCGAATTGACCAAAAAGACATCATATTGCAGAGTCCGACAATTTCATGTGAGGTTCAGTGATTTTCCGTAATTATTATTAAGATAAGGACCTGTCTTTTTTTTAAATATTAGTAAATAAATAGATAAGAACTGTGTTTGTATATAATAAATAACATTAGAACATTTATTGTTTATAAAACATATTGACTGGAATGAAGTATTTCAAAGTATTTACATAACCCTCGGCCTGGGGCAACCGGGTAAAATCGATTATTACGACTATGAAAGATCTATTTTGAATTTGCTTCCGTTTTTTCTAAAATCCTTAATCAGGTTTATAACTTCGCTGCGAAATTCTAACTTTTGGTCCACGTTAAATTCCCTTACTGCAGGCAAGAGGGATTCGAAGAATGATCTATCTTCATCTTCTACGGTGTAGCTGCAACTTGTGTCGGTGTATGGAGCGTCGACAAATTCTATTTTTTCTGCTTTACTCTCTTTAACTCTTCGACGTTTAAGATTGTCTATAGTTGAAGGTACTTCTTCCTCACCATCGCTAGTCCAAACATTGGACTCATTTAGTATATCAAACCGTCTTCTTTTCCCTGCAAGCTTCTTTAGTTTCGTTGTATCCTCGTCATTCCACTCGCGTGAGTCCTCACTGCCGGAATGATTATTGGTCTTGTACAGGTTGTCTAAGAAAGTCAAGTGTTTAGCGTACATATAGGCCTTTTTGCTGTCCTTCCTTTTTAGGTCGCGAACGTAAGAGTCTCGTATATTGCGCCATTTACTATGAAGCTTTCTGTCTGCAACAAACAACAATAATCAACAAATGATTTAAAATAAATGGCTACTTTAGACTACCTTTGTAAATGTGAAGTAACGGAGGAAGCGATTACGCTCTCGTATACACATAAAGGTAACATTATGTTTATAAGGGGGTTTACTGCATTAGTGTTTTATCATCATCATCATCATAATCATCCATTTCCCGTAAATATAACACGGACCCTATCATTATTACCAGCAAATAGGATTGATCAAATATATTTTTGTTGGTGATCGCGTCTATCGTAAGCCTCTATAAAATTATACGAGCATTTATCTAATAGTGGCCTCTTACGACACAAACAGAGGAAATAAGTAGTTTCAATCATTTGGCCCGCTAGCATGCGTCACATGCCATACATTATTTTGTTATTGTCAGGATCGGGAAAGGTCTTCTGTCATTTGACTAAGTTATTAATCCCTATAGTATAGTTATAAAATAAATAGTTTCAATCATTTGGCCCGCTAGCAAGCGTCACATGCCATACATTATTTCGTTGTTGTCAGGATCAGGAGAGGTCTTCTGACATTTGACTCAGTTATTAATACCTATAGTATAGTTATAAAATTATTAACGCTGCCTTTAAATTGCTTTTTTGTTGCTTGCAATTTTGAATTATATGTCAAATAAATTCGAACAGAGTGTAACTTTAATTTTTTTAAGTCTAAATGACAACTGAATTTCTATTGTAATATATGAACATAGTAATACTGTGCCAGCATAAACAAAACCGTAAATAAAACAATTAGTAAGCCCAGACCAGACCCGACCCGGCTCGCGAGCGTAACGTAGGCAGAGCCACACCTCGAGAACTCCCACCCAGCGCGCTCTTTTATATTGTTTACTGTACTTATGTAAGATTTTCGCCTACATGCATTTATTGCACTCAATTACATAAAAGTGTAGAGAAATCGTTGTTGCAGCTATTAGAAGTTCCGACATGTCCGGCATGCAGGCTCGGCGGCTAGGCCCCCTCGGCCTGTTTAGTTCGCGTAGTGAACCGAATTTGTTTTTCACACCTAATCAAAGATGTTGGTGTATAGCGTAAGTGGGTTCGTGGCTGTTTGACGGTTGTACGTGTACATTAAAAGGAAATTAAAGACATTGTTCGGAATAATCTGACACGACATCGTAATTATGACAATATCTGGAGCTTTTGAATATCTAAATGTTTTGAATGAAACAGGTGTATCAAATTTAAGATTTTGTCCTTTTCAAACAGACAGACCGAGATCAAAATTTATCTACATTAGCGATTGTAGCTGCAAAGTAAAATAATCGAAAACTATTATAGGATTTATTTTAATAAAATGATAAAGCACTAGGATCTTCTCCTTCACCGTGGACGCAATTTGTAAACATAAATTTCACAAGGCAAACATCCAGACTCGGAACAATTATTTGTAGGCTATTTATTATACAAATACTTCTTACGTGTGGGATTCGAATTTGCGGCCCTTGGCTTATTTTTAGGCCACAGCGCCACGGAGTCGTCGTGTTGTTTTGGATTATTTATAATTTTATAAAGATTAACTTTAATATGTAGTGCCTAAATACTTTAATAGACCTTGACGACTATTGCATTAAATAATTATGTATTTCGAGCTACAATGAATGGCTAATGGTAACATAACGTGAATATAACGCAACACTTAATACTTACAAACTTCTAACTTTTCATTTTCGGTCATCTCATCGAAATCCGCGATAAACACCTGCGCTACCAGCCCCCACGCGCGCTGCTTTCTGTTCCTATGCCTGTTGTCCTCGCTGTTTAGGTCCCATATCTCAGGGTACTTTTCCACTTCACTTATGAACATCTCGACGTCCAGACAATATGTCATTTTGTGTATCTACATTCACTAGCTTAATAAATATGACATTATTGCACTCATACTACTTAGCTTCAATCAGTCTTATATATTTACGTAAAACGTAGTAGCGTTTTTGTTGCGACAGAACGCGCGTCTATTCCACGAGCAGCCCGAGCCGAAGTGCTGACGCAGCATTGCCGGCGCGGCGTCGCTGCGACTCGCCGCGCTTCGGCTGCGTTCCGCGGTGCGGCAACGTCGCACTGCGGTCTTTACCTTGCCTTGGTTACTTTTTCTGCGTTCAACCATTCACGTTGTGTAAAAGACTGGTCTCTGATTTTTAAATTTTTTTAAGCAGTGGTTTTGAAGTCCAGAAAATGATTTTTTAGTCTACCGAAAACGCATCACAACTAAAACGGAAATAATTTACTTTTCCCAAAAGCCTTGAAAGTGGAATGGAATTAGGATGAGCCGGTTCTGGTTCCGCCGGGTACCCGGCGAACCTTGGAGGGTAAAGCACGTGGGATATTACCATATCCTAAGACGTATTGCATTTCATCGGTATTTATGTACCTTTCAGTTCAGCAATAGCGAACGCGAAATTTTTTCTGAAGCATCTCACATCAATGAAAGAAAGCGTAATCTCCTTGGCCTCGAGGTGAAAAGCAAGTTTTTCTTCACCACAATTATACTCTAAGTAACTTAAATGCATAAATTAATCTTCATCCATCATATTATTCACTGTTAATTAATTAAAGGCTGATTATTGTAATTGTGTAGAAAAACTTAACATATTTTGTTATTAGAGGTTGATATGGTTTTTTTTCTTCGTCCTTAATGATTAAAAAGGTTATTAGTTTATTAACTACAATAAGTACTATGCTGTTTTTCTGTTACCCGCCAGATCCGGCTGGATATCAACCAGATACAAACCAGGTATCCACCGCATCTCTAGTCATCATCATTACCGTTCACTACGTACATTACAAACATAGACGTTCTCAAAGACTTACGAAACATTATTCTGAGCCAACTGCTTGCAACGATATCCTACATGTGTCACCAGGCCAACACACTATTTTAAAGCCGGGTATAAGTCTGAGACTCTAGAACCCTCCTTTCTCCTTTGTTATTTGCTTTAATTTATTATAGTTTGGTTACTATACGGCTGAATCTATATCATCACTTCAGCTCACTGATCTGATCCCTTGCACTTTTACTGATATCTGATTCTAATGATGATAACATTGTCTTATAAATTCTATCACCCAAAACAATCTTCGAAAATAACCCTTTAACTTGCCGAGTGAAGTTCGCACTGTTGTGTACCACTTTGAAAGGGTACAACTGTATAATAACATACTTTTAGTCAACATAATTTATTTATTAACAAAACAAGATAACGGCCTTTCTCCTTCGACAATGTTTTTTAGTTTTATTAAGGTTGACAAACGGGCACACAGTCTAAATGATGGGTTAGTACAAAAACACCTACACCGATCAAACGAAGAGTCAAAATACAGATGCGATGGAATGCGCTGCTACGACAAAACGAACAAGGTCTCTAGTTCTCTACTTTCACGAAATTCTGTGTTGTGTCTAGTAGGTTGTATTATTATTGATATTTGTACATATTGCAACTGTATCAAACTTATTGTTTATGCAATTTGGTTTCATGGAAGTATTTTAACATAAGTATTAATTTAGTTGATTTGTGTCAGTTTCTTTTTGTCAGTGGCACTAACCGTAAATTACTTTGACTTTGAAGCAGTTCTCTTTATTGTTTTGAAATGATAAATCTTTCTAAGACTACGTTACGAACTCTACATAAGACGGTACGTTCAGTCCAGTTGAAGATCGTTTGAAGGCCATTCCGTCGTAGCACAGTCACTACGTTTATTTTAAATCATGGCGGATGTGTGGGTGTAGTGTGTTGGATTGAGGAAAGGAATGCTACGTAACTTGTTTTTACATTTGCTACTGTTATTCACAACCTTGAGTGGATTGCCATCTTTTTATAGCTGATTAACAATTACATATTACCGGCGATCCGCCCCGGCTTAGAACGGGTGATTTCTGGATCTCTACGATCCAGCGCCACCTACCGGGTCCAAATATAAATCTAAACCATCCAGGGACCTTCTCAATACACAAAACATTTCATCAAAATCGGTCGAGCCATTTTGGAGTTTTAGCGAGATCAAGGGACGGCAACTAATGTTCATGATAGACAAGATATATGGGTTGTGGATGTATTTTTGATAGTGCCCAAGTATTTACGCAACAACAGGTGCAATCTCTTTTCCCTTACTCTCATGTTCCGTTGGGACAGTAAAGCGACACATCCAGAGAGAGAGAGATCGGGCGCGGGATCAACAACTTGCTTTCCGAGGTATGGGGGTGAGACATCGCACAATTCCTGACTCCGGGTAGCTACTGCGAATTTCTTAATGGAAAAACTCAATAACTAATCTTTTTTGGCCCGACCCTGCATTCAAACCTAGGATCACATGATCAGCAGTCGCACTACTATAACCGCTAGAACAACGAGGCAGTCAGTCAGTCTTTATAATATTATATTATGAAATATACTCTAAAGTTTGAGTCACTGCCGCAGTTTTAAAAAGTAATTAAGAAAACAGAGAAAATAAAAAGTAAAAGACAATTTACGGTCATACTTATTTTAATATTTTTTGTCTGAAATAAAAGCAAACCCAAGAATGAACATTCAACTTGGACCATTTATCTAGAAGTCTAGAAATTAAAAAAAAATTAAAATGCATTTTTCCCGTTGAGAGAAAAGATTTCGGGGAGTATAACCGCGGCCGGTTCCGAATTCAAGGAGTAATGGCGAAACTTAATGTAATTACACAAATTTTCAATTTAGAATGGCACGCTCTTTGTGCATAATATATTTTATACGCGGGTAAAATGTTGGCTACGACCACTACGATTGCTATGATAAAACATATTACATTGTAGTTTAGGCGTATTAATCTTCTACAGACGTGCAGGGCCATTATTATATAAATTTTTGAACATATCTAATGGACCGCTTACATTATCTTAGTCTTTAAGAGAATAGTTTTAGTAAAGTGCTTATCGCTTTTGTAAGATTGTCGCCTTTTAACTAAACTCAAATAGTAAGTCTATTTGAGTTTTTGTTTGGAGAGATACTAGGCAGGTGATAATATCACATAATAGTTTTTGACGTATGAAATTTCTAAAGAGACGGGCTGGGCCATTACGTAAATGTTTGAAAATATCTAACGGTCCGTTTACATAATCTTAGTCTTAGGTACGTTAATAGCGTACTAATTGCTTTGGTACATATAGCATGTAAGCGCGCCATCAGACAAGCCGCAGAATGTAACCATGATATAATGTGATGAAAGAAGTAACTGTGATTGATAAATGGAGTTTTTTTTTAATATACTTTTTCTTTATACCATTTATTTAGTGGAACAATTGTTTGCCGGCTGGCTATACAAATTTCTACGGGGACGAACCCGTGGCGTCCTGCACCGCAATTAATTCTATTATTTATTCTGTGCTTATACTGCGTTAAGAAGCTATATCCGAATGGGAAGGTGGGTGGAAGTTCTGTTTTGAGATCTACTATTCCAATTGAAGGTTATGGATATGTTAAATATATCAAATGGTAATATTTCATAAACTCACTTTAAAGAAAGACAATGCAGTTATCTTCATTCGTTCACTATTTTATTATTAATATTAAATCCGACAACTCTTAAGAAAGCCAAGCCTAGCGCGGGACCGGACTAAGATGCCCGAGTGTATCCGTGAGCACAGGTACGCTCTATTTCCTCACTCACATAGTCCAATGGGACGGTTATCCTACACGACCGAAGAGAGATGAAGCAAAATCAACGGCTTTACGTGCTGTCCGAAGCACGGAGATAAAACATCGTCATTTTCCGGACTCTTAGCTGCTACTGAGAATTTTTCGGCAGAAAACCTGGGATTCAGTGGTCAGTCGTATTTATGTCCACTAAACTAGTAATACAGTCAAATGAGTTATTTTATAAGCATGTATAGAAAACATACGTGGTAGGGCCATGTTGCGAGCTACATTATAATTGTAGCACGAATTGGTCGTCTCGGCCGAGGAAGGACTATGCTCTGATAGAATACCAGCTTAAAATAACAGCTCAATACTACGTGTTTCGTATGGTGAGTGAGATTTTTTTTTACTGGATACCAGGCATTCCATCTTAGTTCTTAGTTCTCAGAGGTTACAACGCATCTGAATTTCGATTATTAATCGAGGATAGATGTAGATGTATATGGGCGCCAGCAAACACTTACGATCAGGTGGGCTGTGTGCTCGCTTCTCACACTTATTCTATAAAATAACGAAATAGTTATTTTGATAAACGCTTAGTAATGATCTTATTGTTTGTTACAGGTACCTAAGCATATCGAGGTAAGCAAATAATAATACATTTATTTGTAACAATTTATTATTCTGATTACAACGATAACAGTCTTTGCACGGCAAATTCTTAGTGTTCTATACATATTTACATATTAGATAACGACAAGATTGGTTTAACAGTAACAAGTCTTTAGAGTATTGACGGAAGCATTGTTTTACTTTTTTTAGAATACAATGTACAATATGTAAGGCGCTTGTGAATCACTGTTTGGCCACTGCCAAACACTTTTGAGACTAAACTTTGCAAAACAAATTAAATTATAAACGATAAAGATGGTGTTGCAATCACGGATTACCCGGTTCCAAATATCGTTAACATTTATTTTAACAATAAGAGAATATCGGGGCGGTATTTAGTCCATATACATAAACGTATTCCTCTATTTTCTGTTTTAGAATATCAGCTAATGTCTGCCACTGTGCTTGTTCTATGTATTGTTTTTTTTTTCGTAAATTGGTTATTTTCTAAATTAGGAACTTTTTAAATTATTAGTACCGTCCAATTAGACGTCATACATAAAAAGCCATAGTCCTTCTTTTATTGTTCTTGGAAAAAATTGAATTCAGTCCAGTTTTGGAGGAGGAAACAAGGGAGTATGGGATAATGATTTCCGAAATTTTTCATAGGTATAGGTACCTATCAACTGCAGTTGTCTCTCTCGGTTGCCTAGCTCGGTGGTTCGATCATAGCGCGACAGCAATAGATCGTAATAATTGATATACATATTCTTCAAATTCCTTGTAGCCCAGATATCCCTTTAACGTTCTTAGAAAGGTTCCCTTTTCGGATAAGGCATCGGTTTGAATAGATTAATTTAACCTTCGAGACGTTGCAGCCTTAATTTTGAATTATTACTTTGATTTTAATGAAAAAATATAAAACTTCATGATACCTTACAATCGACAGTGTTATGTTTTCTATAGTGGTAGAGCCATGCTGCTGTTGTATTAGTAGTGTAATTGTAGCACGAATGGGTCGGCTCGACCGGAGAAGGACCACGCTCTCACAGAATACCAGCGTGAAATAGTAGCTTAGTCTGCTGTGTTTCGTATGGTGAGTGTAGAGAACCGGAGACCCTTTTTACTGGAAACGAGACATTTCATCTTAGTCCTCACGGGAGACAACGCATCCGCATTTTGATTCGTAATTGAGTATAGATGTAGATGTCTATGGGCCACAGCAACCACTTACCATCATGTGGATTGTGTGCTCTTTTGTCACCCTATACTATAAAAAAAACCCTACCGGCAAAATAAGGTTCAGTAGTTTGGACACGTAGAAAGAATTAATAAGGAAAGAGCGACGAAGAAAATGTATGCTGCTAAAGCATACAGAGCGCGGTCGGTAAGTGACGCCCTAAATGGAAGTATGTCGACCAAGTTGGCGATATTAACCAATTTAACGGGCGAACATGTTGTACACGTATATGGTAGATGAAGGCGAGGGACATCGTGTCAAAAGCGAGTAGCGGCTTAACGCTGCTGCTGTATTTCGTATGGTGAGTGTAGAGAACCGGAGACCCTTTTTACTGGAAACGAGGCATTCCGTCCCAATTCTCAGAGGTGACAACGCATCTGCGTTTTGATTTTTCGTTGAGGATTGATGTAGATGTTATGAGCCACAGAATCCACTTACCATCGGCTCGACTGTATGCTCTTTTTTCACCCTTATTATACAAAAAAATGTATGTATCCTGGTCCTGGTTTCAATCTCTGATTATTACTGCACTATTTTAATGCATCACACTACGACTTGCGCATTCGTTAAAATTACACCTAGAATAAAATAACAACATTAGTAGACACGCGAACTGCGCGCACCGTGAGTCAATCGGTACTGTCCCGTCGCTGGTGTTTCACGTCAGTAATTCGGGTGTCCGCGTGGGAGCTGCCGGGCTGTTCGTTACTGTAATGGCAGGCTACAGCCTCTTGCATTATATTTGCTATCTGTGCTCGCGTCCACATCTTGATGTTCAACGGAAGCTGTCTCATCTCTGGCAGAAACGAAAGCAGGAACAGTTTGTCCGTGTCGGTCTCCATGTCCCCTGGTATTTCCACATTGTTGAACACTGGCATCTCGATTTCATCCTGAGGCGGTTCACTGTCCGAGCTGGACTTTTTGATGCGTTTCCTTCGCTTCGGTTGTTTTGCAGGACAGGACTTTGAATGTTCTTTGACGAGCAAATCAGTGTCCATTATTGTGGTGTCGTTCATGGCGTCATCACTGCAAATAAAGGACCTTGTAAGATATAAAAGATAGTTAAAAGTTAAATTAACAGCCACTATAGACGTCCCACTGCTGGGCACAAGTTGCAAGATATTAACAGACAAAAATATAATGTGAATATAATTCAAAAAGTAAAAAGCCATTGCTGCTCACAGGTCTCTTCCATTAGATTGAAGGATTTGCTTGATGAAGAAGCAAACAGTCGCGGATCGTAGTATTAGAGATCGGGATGTTTTACATAATTATGACTTAACAATGGTTATATCATTTCCTTTAGTCGCCTCTTACAACGCTTAAGCAGTGAGATCATGGATTCTGTTAAACCGTCAGCACGCAGGAATTGCATGGCGGTGTTGTGTGTCATTTTATAAATAGCTTACTATTATTATTATTAGTTGGATATCACAACCACGTGAAAATTCAGAAGTGAATGTAATGTCGTCTGGACAGGATTTCGGTCACGGCGGCTAGTCACCTATGTAACTAGCCATCGGCGCAGGACTGAATTATAGTACCCGAGCGTTTGCGCAGGTGCAGGTGCACTGTTGATTTATTGACTCTCATAGTCCGATGGAATGTCAACATTCTGACTAACGAGGCAGTCGCAGCAGTGGTTGTATGGCCAAGCTCACGCTTACCTTTGCCGGTGTGGATATTTGACATCTGGGTTACATAACATATTCATACCGCAATCAATCTGATATAAAATTTCTCTGACATTTCCCATGACAATTACGAAATCCACGTGATGAAGTGGGTTTGGGGGTTCTGTTAAATCACCCCCATACGAACATAATGAACAACTTCTAGACGCTAATGATAGAAAAACAATACATCATAGACAGTAGTTCAGTTTTGTAAAATAAACTTCACCAGCAGACGGAGCACACTGCTCGCTGATGAACGTGGGACACGACTCTGACCAATTCATCAAAAATGCTCAAAATCACACAGACTAGTGATCACGAGCAGCACCACACATTTTCGAGTGATGAAGTGTTATGTGTAAGGTGCTGATTAGCTCTTGACACAGCCTCTCTGTGATACCTGCAACCTCTAGCAAATATGTTATGGGCTTGACAGATTATGATGAAGTAAGAAATGTTTGGACTGATCTTAGTTCTCGATCTGTCTGTCTATAATTCTACATTTTATAACGAATTTGATGATGCCAAGGCCCGTGTTGTAGCTTTACTAAACGTTAGTTACCAATATTAAGTATTAGTTAGTATTATTAGTTATTAGTAAGTAGTTAGTCATTAATATTAACTTCTACAATTATGCCATATTTTTTTCTAATTTAACGGATTTTAACGTTCAATAGGACTCTGTACGACGCTCTTTGTTTTTATTAATAATTTACTTTTTGCTAGTTAAGTTGTAGCTTATACAATGAGTATTTGTAAGGCGATTAATAATAAGTTAGAAAAATATATGGATAACTCATTCAAGTCATTGCCGACGCCAGACTAAGCTATTTTACAACGAAACATTGGTCGGAATCTGAGGCCAGGATTATCGATCGAAACCTGCAAATTTGACAAATATATGGTGAACAATTTTAAAATAATACGGATGCCCTAAACACGATGAAGGTAAAAATGAGCAAACGTCTTCTTCATATCTGTGGAGTTTTGCATAAGTTAAATTAGTGTGAAACAACAGAGATGAGAATAGTTTATACAAAATTATTCAATTACACTCACTCTTCACTGAGCGTCCCCTCGAATCCCCCTAAGAAGCTCATCCTCTTGAAATATATGTAGACACGCCTGTGTATTCTTACACCGGATCTTCTTGCTCGTAGCTCTCGGTTATATGCGTCACGCAGCGACCGCCATTTCCTTTGTATCTGCAGGACTGGCCAAATTGTGATTCGACTGATCATTCAAATAAGTATAATGAGGACGAATCATTTTTACGTGTTCTCTACGACTTGATTGTTTGAACCAACTTTATGGCTCAAGTAAAATATGACAAATACCATAAACCCTTAAAAATATTTTAAGATATGTCACTCGTCTAAAAATGGTACTTATCGGGAGGTAAAGTATACCTAATTGATATTTTTGTTAGTGCTTATTTCATTTATTATATATGTACAAAATAAAAAAATACACAATTTATATTAGTATATATTATTCGCTGTTCGTACTAAACTTTAACTATTATCTAATCGGTGACTACACTGATTATAAAATACCGTTCGATAACTTAATTCAACAAGACGTGATCTTGGAAACATGTGTTTCGATAAAAAAAAAACTAACCACTCTATTATCCTTGAAAATATAAACTAGCCGATAGACAGCCTTTTAATAAAACATTACACAGAGTTGTTTTTAGGCCACGTGTAATGTCGCGCAAAATTGAAGGATCGTAATCTTTTTCTATTATATTACTTGTTTAAAAGTAATATTGTAAAATTGAACCTTAACCTATGAGTAAGACCTCAATGTAGAGGAATTGACATGCTAAATTGCATGTCAATTCCTCTACTCTACTTAACTATCAGCGCTCAAAGCAGAGAAATAGGACCGTGGAGTTGTTGTCGATTGCCGTGTGAGAAGGTGTTGTTTAAGCTGTAGATACTAGGTGGTGGGAGTTCTTTTCTACGTAGAAGTCGGGTAGGTACCCCACCCTTTCACCTGTTTGTTCCACGGAATGGCAGTGCTACCACTGCGGGCAGCCATTCCATCTTGTCCTCGGAAGTGACCACGCAGCTGTAGCCTTCTTTGTTTGAAGTGACAAGACGACTATGGACTGCACAAGTACGTGTACTATTATATACTATGTGATTGTTCCATTCCTATATGTATAATAATATAGTACAGAGAAATTACAATCATTCGCGCCAAGCCCACGCAACCGAGTTAAAATTAGTCGCGCTCACAAGTTGTGAAAGTAGAAGTTAACTTGGTGTGGAAACCCATCTTTGTTTTACGACGTAGTTCATGTGATGGTGTAACCTACATGTTTCTGACTCCGCTTACTACGTAATCACACGAACAACATTTATAAATCAAATTATAAACAAATTTAGATCAACTGTAATTAGCTTATCGTATGGCTATGCACACCGATGATTTTGACGTCGCTATTATAAAGGCTCATTCATTTCATAGAAAAAAAAACAACAAATATACACAGATCATTGAGTTGAGTTGAGTACTACACCTTCACAGAATTTATCTTTCAAGCAAACCATGTTATTACCTTGGTATTTGAAGTTTAAGTTACATTTTTTACAAATAGTCGTTATTAAGATACTAAGTAATAAATATTATATAGAGCCTCACACAAGAATATGATAACTGCGCTTACATGTACCTGTATGATACATCGTAGCCTTGTTTAACGTGCTCCAGTTTGGAAGCATCGCGTCGCCGATCTCCTTCCACAGCTGCAACCTCTCCAAACGATCTGCCGGACGCTCCGAGTCGTACAGGCCCGGTCGCTTTTTAACCTCCTCGATTAATTTAAGAGGGTTTAAGTTATTAACGGCCATCTCGGTGTCCGACATAAGTGTGCGACAGAAAAGACGCAACGAGCACTCCGCAGTGCCAGCGCGACGCGACTGCCGTGTGTCGGTCGGCATTCACTGCGCACGCTGGTCTCTCGTGATTGGCGTATCGGCGGCGGTTGTAGTCGTGCACGACGGCGACAGCCCGCCCCCTGCGACTGCCTAGTCGCGCGCCTTATTCAAACCTTAGTAATTTATTTAACCTTATTAACAATTTAGGATCAAAAGACATACATACGAGGGCGACACTGAAAATTTCGGGAATCAAGGAAGTGACACAACATTACTATTTAAAAATGTATTTATTTCTTTTCGAAGTATTC
>DWHP01000296.1:0-21404 GCA_018247895.1 Parnassius honrathi
GCGTCGTTGCTCATGGGGGGATATTTGCCATAGTTGCCACGCTTGGCGAGCGGGTTGGCAACCGCAGTTTTTTATTACATCCTTGTTGTTATCAGGAAGATGCTGCTGCCCATCTCCTGCCTGTCTCCCTCTGTCGAACCTTACGACACCCATGGGAATATATGGGTTAGTGGATATTCTCAACCGCTACTACACGGCATGAAATGCCTCGTTACCAGTGAATAGATTCCGGTTCTTTTCACTCACCATACGAAATTATTTAGTTATTTCACGCTAATATTCTGTGCGAGCGTGTTCATTTTTCGTTAGACCAAACCAACTTGTGCTGCAGCCATATTATAGCTGCAGACTGGCTCTACCTCGTTAAACTTGCAGAATTTGTCATTTTGTTAGGTTGATGTATAAGGTGAGCATTTTAAGTTGGGCTATAGAAATGCACTCTGTTCTTTTCGAATCTGTGATTCGTTAGAAGCCAAGGCCAGGAAAAACTAAATTAAAAGATATACTCATTTTTATTTTCAAAACTTCACATTTGTAGCGAATTAGATTCGAATGCAACACAGAAACTCAAATTTCGTGCGGTTATTAAATATTATCGACTGAATTTTTTTTTCTAAAAGAAGAGTTTTTGAATAACTGCAATCTAATTTTGCAGACAATAATACGCCTCATTCCTGTAAATTTCACAGTACGCGAGCAAACCGGGTGCGATCCCTGCCGGCACCAATGAAATTGCTAATTGCAATTTTAAGTGCTGATTTACCACGTGCTCGGCGGTGTAGGAAAACATCGTGAGGAAACCCGCATATTAGAGAAATAAGAAAAAAAAATTCGACGACATGTGAAATTCGCCAACACGGTATGGGGCAGCTTGGCGGACACTTTCTTGCCCTAATACTCTCTCAGAAACGAGAGGGGGCCTGTGCCTAGCAGTGGGACGTATATAGGCTGTAACTTTAAACAACAATGGCTGCTACGCAAGAAAACGTTAAGAAAATCCAAGACATTGCTAAATTGTTATGTGAACATCTGTTATTTAGCTAATATTCTAAAGTTTTCGTTTTGGAAAGTTTTTAGCAATAATTTAAAAGATCCACATTCTTTTTGCCCTCGTTTCGTAGCCGTAGACGAAACGTGGATACACCATTTCGACCCGTAGATGTAAAACCAAATCAAGATGAGGAAAAGGCCATCCTTCCCACCGGTCAAGAGATTCAAAGTGTCAGCGTACAGTGGAAAAATTATTACCTCTGTCTTCTGGGATCTGGAAAGTATAATAATGATCGAATATTTAATTAAAGGAGAGAAAATACCCAGAAATTAATCATTTAAAAACCACGCGAAGAACTAAAAAATAAAGGTCGATGAAAATTTTAGTGCACACAAATTGTAATGCACTTTCCTATCAATCTGATGTGGCAGGCACTGCCATCTAAACTGTTGAGTTACGGTTGATTATTTTTATCTTTTTATCACCTAAAAACACTTACTTTGTAAAAATTTGACAGTGACGATGAGGTAATGTGTGCTGTAGGGGTCTTTTTAGAGTCCCAGGCTCAACAAGCTTTTTTTTAACGGAATTAACCAACTTGCAAAACGCTATTCAAGTTGTATTAGCTTAACAGTCGATTACGTTGAAAAATAATTAAAATTCACATATAATATCCTAGGGTCTCATTGCGTTTTCGAAAACTTATTGATCAATCTAGTATTGAAATTTATATTGGATGCATGAAATCTTAGATCAACATTTTTTTGTTTCCTAAGTATACACACGCACACGCGCAAGTAAGTTATAATCCTCACATAAATACGAAGGCTACATTTGCGGCAAATTATTTAGGTTGTTGTTAACCGTGTCGTAGCGGTATAAGAATATC
Source organism: Parnassius honrathi (assembly GCA_018247895.1). Lineage (NCBI taxonomy): Eukaryota > Metazoa > Arthropoda > Insecta > Lepidoptera > Papilionidae > Parnassius > Parnassius honrathi. The sequence goes on from DWHP01000296.1 coordinate 1,881, forward strand.
CTATATCATCAGGTGGGTATCGATAGAAGGAAGCTAAAACAAGAGATGGGCAGCAACATCTTCCTGACAACAGTTTAATAAAAAAAAACCTTGATTGCGAACTTTTGAAAATTATCAGGTAATTTATAGGGAAGGCCTATGTTCAGAATTGGACTTTTTTGACCCTTAGTTTCTTAACTTGATAATACCTTATACATTTCAAACAATTGTACAGAAATTATATCTTTAGAAAGATTTTATTCCTGCAAATAATTTTCTAGACATTTGATGGATTATTAAAATTAAACCAATAATGATAGCGATTTTGTCATAAACTTATTTCAACTAAATCGGGCTAGTAAAGTTTCCATTTCAGCAATGAAGGGGATTAGTAATCATGTTTTAATATCAAACAAACCCATTACGTGCTACGTTGCCATATACAATGTGAAGTTCTTAATTAAAGACGTGATTTCGGTTTCCAACACTATCATGATTAGCTAAGAGGTTTTTTGGTTATACGAATGAACTTGTATAATTTGCTTTTAATTTTGAGTACCTAAGATATACAAGGTCATCAAAGAAAATTCGCTTATGAAGCATCAATGCTTATAACAATTTCGATAAAGAATTACAAAATATTGAACAGTTTAACAAGATTGTACAACCAGTGCGTGTTTCCAGTGATGATTTATGGATCTGAGACGTGGTCCTTCACTGCTGGACGTATAAGGAAGCTCAAGGTCGCTCAGTGAGCTGCAGATAGGGCTATGCTTGGGGTTTGTTTGGGTGATAAACTCATGAATTAGGGTATTCGCAGTAGAATCAGAGTAACTGACATAACCCAATGGGTTAGTAAGCTGAAGTGGCAATGGGCCTGCCATATAGCTTCAGGAACCGACAATCAATAACAAAGAAAGGTTCTCGAGTGGCAGCCTCGTACCGTTAGGCAAAGTTTAAGGCAAACTAGATATAGCAACAACTGGGTAAGACATGCGTGAAGTCGATGAATGTAGGTGGCTCAGGACCGTGCTATGTGACAATCCACTCATTCACAAGTACAGAAAGACTGGTTTGTCGCACCTATGTGTCAGTAGCGTCTATTATTGAAGTGACCCTACTTCAAGCGTTTGTGGACAGCATTCGGGAGGTCGTAGTTCGAGCGGAAATATAACTAGACCACCACCAATACCTAAAGAGCGCACTGGCACATGCATTATAGGTGCAAGCAATGCAATGCGATACATAATCTTACCATGTAAGGAAATTGTAAACGGAAGAAAGGAAACTTAGCTTTGTCCGGCACGCCACGCTTGCGGTAAAAAGGGATACATAAGGAGCAACTATCGGAACGATTAGAAAAAGTGGTCAGCACACTCCGGGATGTAAGTTGAGGAGGGGCCGGTGAGGCCGCAGGCGATTCACAAACGAAAACCTCCACCATTACGGTCTCCCAAGCATGCAATGGAAACCGACTTACTATCAAAGTCATTTTAAACGAGAATTCTGCCGATATGTAAATGACACTGGAGAATTGCAGACAATCGTAAGACCGGAACTACTGAAGCGAACCATATCGTGTAAGCAGCAATCACCATTTCAGCTGCGTACAGTTACTGGCCAACTGGCACCAGTATTTGGCAACACGGACGTTGAAATTAAGATTGGGGAATGGATGCATTTCAATCATGTACTGATTGCCAGTATCAACAAGGGACGGAACCTTAGGACCGGATTTCTTAAAGAATCAGTGGAGCATTATAGACATCGGCCAAGGATTACTTAAATTTCCTAATTATGAAGAGGTTTCAGAAGTATTCAGCCCCAATAAAGTTTACTATTCAATTGGGACCTTGCACTAGTACCAGGGTCGGAGAATCCTGTAAAAGCTACAGTCCCACGGCTGTCGTAAAAGGCGAAAGAAGGAAAACAAACGAGGATATGGTCAGCAGCGTTTTCTAGAAATTAACTACAAAATGCATAACTGCGTTTGCCAACCGCCTGCCAAAACTACGAGGCGATGTTCAGCAGGGGGCTTTGATATGCTTTAATGAATAAATTGATGAATAAAAAAAATGAACATATATTAAAGTATGTTCTCGTATTTCGTTTAATTATTCAAGCTGTAGAAGTAGACTATTGACTGCTTAAACTTCATTTCTTATTTATTCTCATTTAATATTCCCGTCACTTACCACATTGACAACTTAAGTGAAAAGTAAATAAACGTTTGATTTATTATTATTTCTGTCTCATAAAAATTCGTCGTAGAAAAAGTATTAAACAAATAATAATTATTATGTTAGCTTGTGTCTGTGATGAAAAACTCGGAGTGGTATTAAATGACATTTATTATATCTATCACGTAATCAAGTCCAACCTAAAAACAATAAATATAACCGTAAAAGAGGCAAATGTTAAAAGTAAATAATTATTATTTAAGTTTCAATTAGAGCAATATGAAAGCAATGTTTATTTACTCTGTAATATTTATGTTTTATTTTTTATTATAGAGGGCACAATATCGGAAATGTATAAGGACATAGAGAATAGTAATCTAAATGAATACAAAGCAGAAAATTCTGGGTGGGTAAATATTGTTACGAGCTTAGGGTTCGTTACAATAAAAACTGTCGATTGAGTTACGAAAATTAACACTTTAAATACCGAAAACCAATTAAAACTTACAAGACACTAATAATTAATCACACTGATTCACTTTATTTTGCTCCGAAGCTTTGCTGGCAACACCAAATTCAATACTACCCCAGTGGCGGTCTTCAACGCCTTTATATACGCCTTTCTACGTCTTTTTACCGATACATCCAGAATATTCCAGCGTATACCGGCCTGCGACCGTCCAGGTGCAGAAAGCTTAGTTCTTCTATTCGATACTAGATGGCGCTGTTGGTTGAAAGTTCAGGCATGTCGTTTTCTAGAAAGCTCTCCTCGATCTGTTCTCCGACACTAGATGGCGCTAGTGCCAGGTATCAGACATTAACTTAGGCGCACAACAATATTGAACGAACGCTATCAGTAAAAATACTAATAGTATCTAAATGCAAATTTTCTATTATTTTTTTACAGTAAGTGCGATCTTGAAGCAGGTTTTAAAATAATAAACACCGGCAATAAAACTTCAACTAAAGGTAAGTAAATATATGAATAATCCATAAAAATACATTCATTCATTTATTACCACTCAGCTTAAGTCCAACGCTGAACGTAAGCCTCTCACAGAAATTGTTTTGCGGTAGGGATAGCCGTAACAGTTGTTTCGCTCGAGTTTCGGTAGGCAAATGCAAAGATTATTCAGTCATACTTTAATTTAAGTATGTTTATGTATAAAATAAAATACAAGACAGAAAATTTTCACAATATATTTTTGTGTATTGTAGAGACGAATAAACAAAATGAAGTACAAATATCCGTTTTTCATAGTTCTATGTAAATTATTTACTCGAATTAATTATTGGACTGAACCCAGTGACAGGACTTTTTAAAAAGGACGTTTCAAAAATAAGGTGATCCTATTGTTGTACTTAAATTTGAAATCATACGCAAAACTTTTAAAAATATTCAAAAGTGTTTCCTATGCATTCGTAGGATTATATTTGTATTTAAAGCTGACCTTTAAGAAAGTTGGCTTACAATGTCACCGTATATTTTTTTATTATATATGTTACGTGATGTCTTTGTCAACTGAGAATTGATTTTTATGATAATTTTTTGTTTATATTTAATACTTCATAAACATTTAGATAAAAAATTACACCCCTTAGGGTAGTAAAATAGGATTTTTTTTATTATAACTAAAAGGATAAAGAAAAAATAACTTTCAAATCATAAGTAAAAGCCCACTTAAAAAAAATAAGACGAAATAAAATAAATTCCACATTCAAAAGTCGGAGCGGTTGATATTTTATAGTTTCTGTATTAACACTGATTTCAGAAATTGGATTATTTTTTTTTAGCTTTTACTTCTGATTTGAAGTTATTTAACTATGAACACCAAAACGCCAATAAAATTTCGTTATTATAAAAAATACAATTTTATGACTAGTGAAAGACTAAGAGAAATATATTATGAGTAGTATTTTTTATACATGACAGAGCCATAATCCATACAGTTATTACACGAATTGGTCAAGCACGAAGTGGTGAATGGCACACATAGCCTTATATTTATTTTTCACTTTAGCTATAACATACAGCAGCACCGTAGTGTACATATGTACGACCATCTTGCATATTTACGCCACCAAACAGTTTGCAACCACTTGTGAATTCCGTAATCGAAGGCAGAGTTAGAAAGGAAGAGTCACTATAATTACAGTGAGCCGTCTTCATCCTCGCAAGTTAAATAAATATATTTGACCTACTTTATCTAAAGATTTGTAGCTAAAACGGGCTATAGAAAAAACTTTCGATCAGGTGGATCCTTGGGTTGTTTCTAATTCTAGTAATATATAAAAAATAGATGTGTGATATGTTATTTTAGAAACGTGTCGTAATGGCATAGTTTTTAAATATTTGTTTTACGATTTCAGATTTTCTTTTCGGTCATAGACATTTTTGTACAGCGTATTTATTTGCTCCGTTCACGTTTTGTGTACACTAATTTGCTTCTATAGTGTAATATCAAAACCTGTTTCTCCATCTTTAAGTAAATTATTTAATTAATTTAACTACACTAATATATTATTTTTATAATTGCTAGGTGTGTGAACTATTTTCGTAATGGAGGACGTCCCCTAGTTAAGAGCCTTATCTCCGTATGATTATCTAGCAGGAACTAATCATATAAGAGGCGACAACGGGTTAACTTAACTATTGTTAGGACTAAGTGTGTCTGATTTTGTATCAGTAGTATGAAGATAACTTATGTGAATGTATTGGATCCAGTCCGCTTGCATGACGTTGAAACCTTTGTCAGGGTTCAGCAAACTCAACGATCATTAGGATAGCTGATTCAAGGATAATATGATACACAGTATGCACAGTATCTATACGCACAGTTTAAAGTTAACATGATTTGTTGGTGCATTTAGAAGATATAGCCGATTAAATGCGTGCTAGTTTGCTAAAAAAACACAGTTTTAAGGCATATCGGCAAAGGTGACAACACCATATTGATATTCTTCTTCATATTTTCGTTGTTTTAGTATTCCTATAAATGATAGAGAACTGAAAAAAAACTGGATGAGAGTAATTCCACGAGCACAAAACCAATGGACAAAAAATAGCTGCATTTGCTCAAAACACTTCTCCAAACATTGTTTAGGTAACGAAGAAAAATGGCGAAGGCTGAAATTAAATGAAATTCTTACTTTGTACATCGAAAGAATACAGCTATGTTTGATTTTATTTTTAATTACGTATCATTTAACATAATTATGTCAAACCAGCATACAGTCAATGGGATACCAACATGCGAATAACATTATTAATAGTAATATCGTTACATCCGTTTTTAAACTCCGAATATGTTTTGATGTTTTAGGAACCAGAGGAGATTATGGATACTTCGCCGTCACATGAAGGAAAAATTTTAAAATACACTACAAATACACACTTTTAAAAATAACTGGCTGAGAACTATTAAATAATAATATTTTATACAAAACGAAAGTACAAGGAACTTCTAAACACAGGAATTTTCTAAACTTAATACTGATATAGACAATCTAGATTCAGAACCAATGAACATTAATGAAAATTTAACTCTATCCGCAAGTTCAAATTGCGCTTTTGATAATTTACACATACATAAGTTGGAACAAAAATTAGCTAAGGCTCAGAAGCTTTCGAGAAAACATCTACTGATATTTAAATCTCTCCAGCAAAGACCGTGGAGGCTTAAATAAAAGATAACCTTAAATGACAGGTTCAAAGAGATCCTAAACAACGCAAATTTAGGAAACGAGAAAATACTTACGTTGGACGCAGTAAAAAATTATAAAATTATACAAAGTTATTTATTTAAACAACAGGCAACTTCATAATAAGTTAATGAAAAATAAAAATAAAATTGTAAAATATCAGTGCCATAGGCTTCTATTCCGGTCACCTGTTACAGCCTACTTTTTTCCAGACGGTAAAAAAATCATCCAGTGTATAAATATAAAAGATAAAAATCCTTTAATTTTCCAACCAAAGATATATGCCAATACGATAAGTTATTTGTTGCAGGAGCTTGAGAACTTTATGTTTGATTTTATTTTTGGACTTGTAAAGTATGTATAATATATATAGGTTTGAAATTTTTTTATTATGATAAATTGAACAAACACGAGTCAAAAGTGAGTTTACTGCGAAATTGTAATTTCTAGAGTTGGGGGCAAATAATGGGGTATGTCATATACGTTTCTTAGGTACGTTAATGTTTACTGCAGATGGTAAAACCGGAGAATCTAGGTTGCCATTGTCTATATTAAATACAAACATCAAGTCTTACGTCTTATTTCTAAGAACGTATAATATAGTAAGTATAGTATAGTATATGCGTGTGGATGCTATAATTGAGATGTCTTATAAACTGTCTGAATTCTTTTAATTTGTTGTTTATGCGTAACATAATAGGGAGAACAAATACTATTATCGTAATAAACACTTTGATGCAGTTTATGTTCGGAAAAGATTTGCCAGTACGTAGAACCAACTTTTAACTATTTAAACTTTTTGTACTATTGTATTTAAATGTTTTGTCACGGCCAGTTTCGTGTCAAGGTTACTAATTAGTACTTTATTCATTTATTTCATCATTTTTACACACCTTATAGTGAGGGATAAAAAATGCCAACTTATTGTCTTATGGAATTCTCTACCAGTTAACCATGGACGATTTGAGAAACTGTGGCAGGTATAAAGATTTTACTAAACAAAATGGGTAATATAGGTCTAAGATACAATAACAATTCTAAAAGTTATTTCAATACATTTAAATTGGTTTTATTTTCACGGTAAAGGGCAAATAAATATTTTGTTTGAATCTTTACTCTGTGTTATTTTGCTCACACCTAAGTTATGTAAGCTGATGAAAAAGCGTTGCCAAATTTGGCAAAAACTTTACAACACGATAGATCTGAGTTACAAAATTCATCCAAATTGAAACAAAATTTAGCAAAATTGATTCTAAATCAAACATCGACAAAGTCGATATCCGAAATTAATATTTATTGAAAACGTTAAGCAATGTTATTAAAACGCTGAATTTTATTAAACCATGGATAAAACAAGTATATCGATAAGGCTGTTCTTTTCTATAGTTACCCTCACTTGAATGTTGTCTGTGGTATACAAGAAAGCTAAAGAAACGTCTATAACCCTGTAAAGGAGAGACGATGGCATTCAAATTATTATCTTTTTTATCCTGTAGAAAAAGTCATATGCATAAAAAGTTCGGTTACATGAGGTTTTGTTCTATTTTTAAGACTCTAAATCGTTATTACTCTGAGAAAAAAGGTTTTTCTATAGACTAATTAGTAGAAAAGTGATCGAAGATCAAAGTTAAACTCACTACATTACTAATAGCCAATTAGTAGAAAAGTGATCGAAGATCAAAGTTAAACTCACTACTAATTTGGCGATTTTGTGGTGGTGCAACGGAGCTATTCAGTTTTATCAAAACTTTTGATAACATGAATATAACTCTCTAGAGTTGTTATCCAAAATTTTTTTAATTACACATATGAACAGAATATTGCATTGAAAAATTTTATTACATTGAACTGACGAAAAATATTCTTTAATTTCATGAAGGGATTTTTGAGAATTTCGAACCAGTAAGTCTTCCACTTTACGTAATAAACTTGTTTATTTTTTTCGTATTTACAACTTATCATAAAATTATTCATGTTGCAAATTTGCATTTCCTCTCGTTGGAGACTTTTTTCTTTTTTTTTCTTTTGTCGAAAAATGTGCAAGTGCCAGAGATTACCTTGTAGTCTGTGGTGAGTCGAGCCTATGAGAGTGCCTTGAAAAAGAGGTGAGCGGTAAGACTCAGAGCCATGCCGAAATTGTAGCGCAGGGAGTGGTTAGAAGGAACAGGAAGCGTTGTATATGTGATGCGGTAAATATTTTAAAGCTAGGTGGCTTGCAGTATCTGAAGGCTATAGTCGATATCTGCTCGGGAGCGAATGAAGAGAGTACTTGTGTATGGTTACAAAAGTTTTAAAGCTGAGTGTTCCGAAAGTTGCATGTTACGTGTTTTAATCACATCGGTTGGTTGCCAATAGCCGTAGAAGAAGAAGGAGGAAAACTCTGGACAAAGTGTTCAACCCAAAAAGCGGCAAATTCTCCGTGTGTTCGTATAGAGCTATTCTATATATAACGCAAAGTACTTCGAAAATTTGATAGCATGATAGGTTTCGATGAGTTTCGCTCGTGGGCGCGACGACAGCGCCGCCATAACATCATCAATACCCGTCTTCTAAGGCGAATTCGACTAAGTGGTCGTCAAGCATCTCTCGACGTACTCTCGGACGATATGGAGTAGTAGATATTTTTACACCGCCACTGCACGGTATAAACGGTACATTGTTTAGAAACCTGATTTATAGAGAACATTAAGTTCCAAGCAATATTTTACGTACACATTACCATATAACATATTATTTCTCATAAATTTCCATTTTAATACACCAGTTCCTTATTATTAAATCGTTAATGTCCCTGTTATGTAAATTATTATTGCTAGGAAATTAATCGACTATAACATTCATCAAAGACATTTTGAAGTTTGCCCTCTCGCAATTTACCGTTTAAAGGTTTCGTTTTTGTATTGCCAGTCCTTATAAATTAAAAGAAAACGGGGGAGGAAAGAACTAAACTACACTAGGAACGTTTCCTCTATGGTGACTTAATTTTGAATATGTAAAAGAGAGATTTGAGATATATAAAATGCACATGGATAAACATTAAAGCCCGATGTAATTGTTTGTAAGCTATATAAAAAGTTATTCTGTACAGAATCAAACGCGAGTCACTTGCAGGAAAATAGACGGAGATTGCTCTGATAATGTTTTTTTTAAATATAGGTTAAGGGCCGTTGTCATCACTAAGTAATAAGATATAATGCCTTGCTAGTGAAAAAAGTCTTAGGTTCTTTACAATTACCATACGAAACACAACAGCAAGAGAGACTGGATCTTCCTCGGTCGAGCAGATCTAAACGTGCTGAAATTATAATATAGGTGCAGCGTAGCTCTACCACTTTTATAAGCTTCGTTACTGTTATTATAGGAATAATATTATAATAAAAGTAGAGTAGAATGTTTACGGACCGGAACACTCTAAATGTCAGAAGTATTAAAAGCAAACTCGTTATTGTAATATATGTCACGTGATATTTTAATAATCAAGGTTTGGATATTTATGTTCTATCTAAAACACTTTATGTACACAAAGCTTTATAAAGGTGATTTTCATGTTTACAAAGTGACACTCTATCATTTAATATTTTAATTCACACATAATTCATTGTATAATTCTCTACACAACTTTTCTTTAGGGAAACAATACAGAGAAATTTGAATACTATTTTGGATATCGCTAAACATTTTATAAAAAAACACCCGTTTCATTAGCATACAAGCAATTTATATGTATCATTTACATACATAAATTGTACAATGACAAACAATCAGACGAGGAGCAAATATTCGTTAGCCATAAAACACTTGTTTTGTTCGGGATTCAAACGCTCCGCTCGCCCTTCCGCCTCAACTCAAAGCCACTGCGCCACGAAGTTTTATCATTTTTTGTCCCTCCGCGATCACAAAAATCTGAAGCGTGCGTAGTTCTCTCTTTTTCTGTTCATCTAAGACAATGTATAATTAACAATGCATATAGATATATAGACAGATAACACTTTATTGCACGCCAAAAAAGGAGATAAAGAAATGTGGTACAATGGGCGATGTTATCGCTAAGAGCGATTTCTTCTAGACAACTTCTGGGTGGTTTAGCGATAAAAATAAATTTAAAATGATGTAACTAGTTAAAGGTAGAATAATTATATACATATAAATTTGATAGAATCAAAGCTAAAATGAGTTTTCATGTACACGTTTCTTAAAAACCGGTAGGGATTGAGCGCGTCTTGCTGATAACGGCAAGTCAATCCATAATCGAACAGCTTGTATTATGAATAATCTGTCCAAAAATTTGGTAGTGTGAGCTAGCATTTTTAATATCAAATTTTCTGTTGGTCTCAAATGTGAGTCATGGAGGAATTCAGCAAAGAAAGGATTAAAAACAATATTATAAAGAAGCCTCTGACGAAAATCTGACACATGATCATATTTACGCAATTCAAATATGAACCATATACAAACATTTTGAAGTCGCTCAAATTTATCAAGTCGAATTTCAGTAAGATCAAGATAGCTGACAGCTACATAAGCGAGGATTGGAAGCAGAAGAGTTTGCGCATGCGCAATCTTAATGGCAGTTGATACAAAGTTTCGTAGTCTTCTCAAAGAATGAGCAGCTGCGAAAAGTTTACGACTAACTTCCTGTAACTGCGGACCCCAAGATAAAGTTTTATCGACGTTTTTTTTATATTACCATCAAATACAACTTTGGGTGCTTGTGGTAATTTACATTTGGTAAGCATATGCGGAGAGCCTATAATAATTGCTTGTGTCTTCAGTGGGACAGTATAACAACACTCGTGTCTTACAATCACCACCATCATTAGCCTTCAACAGTTACAGCTGAGAATTATGTCTGGAAATCTTGTCTCTCAACCTCTTATACAGAAATTTATCATCAAATAATTATTGAGATAGAGTCTGCAGTCTATACTATGGTTGTCTTATAGAATGACATTGAAAACAGTAGCTTATGCTGCTGTTGGAATAGTAACGTAGCGAAAAAGAGAGGTGCTTTAGAAGGTGTAGAGACTTTTTACTGGTAACGAGGCACTATTTTATTCCAGAAGTAATTTCTTACATGCGTAGAAAAGTACACGCGTCATGCCGTTGTTGAATACTCTTCATTAAAATGGCTTTGATAAATAGATATCATTTTAATTTTTGATTTTCTTTTTATAAAACGAGGGTAACGAACTGAAGCATTTGATGATAAATTTGTGGGCCGAAAATATATATCCGTCATTCATTAAGGGTGAAAATGGATATGTGATGTCTGAGAAATAAGACGACATGATTCTTTACCAGTAAATAGTGTCACCGTTTCTACATACTCACCATAACTAAGGAAACAGCATAATTTTTTTTATTTTACGCTGGTATTGTGTAGTCTCCGGTCAAGCTGACCATTTCGTGCTATAACATACTCCTTTAGTTGCAGCGTGGAAATATTCGGAAAATTGCTATTCATACCGATACTCTGAAGAAACAGACAGGTCGGCAAACGCAGAGCCGAAAACATCGTACTCTCCATCTCTAATATAAAAGTTCGTTTAGTATATATAATTTTTCCGCCATCATATGCACGATGAAATTATAGCTGCGTCCGTCATTTATCGGTATGTATCGCGTTTAGGTTATTACCACTTATATGATTATATTTTAAATATAGACAAGTTAATACATTTTCAACATTTATTATATTTCAAATCGTGCAAAAATATTTACGTTAATGCTCAGCATTTGTGATGAAGTAACAATAATAGTTGTGATGTTTTATTGCAGATTGAAGATTGAGATTATATGCAGATTTAAAACTAGTAAATATCAATACGAGGCTCAATAATGACAACCATTTTAGCGCTCAGGAAATTGAAGGAGAACAAGCTCATATTTTATTAAAGTTGCAATCACCTGAAAAAAATTCAATTATTAAAATTCGGGGACTTCTTAAGCCCCTCAATCCGCTAGAGGTCTCATAAGACCACTTCGCTATTCCGTCAAATGCCTAGCGGACTCATGAGACCGCACCGATCCACAGCAATTTAAACCACAAAAGCTTATATTTAGAGACTACTTTTCTATGAAAAAGTTTGGCATTATAGAATCTATACAAAATTCTCTATCCTATGGTCTAAACTCTAAACAAAAGTCAGTTACTCCACGGATTTTTATTTTTATTCTACTGTCAATTTGTGCCATTTGCACACCATACGAAAATGTCGCAATTTTACGGTCGCTTAAAAATAAAAATCCATAGAGTAACTGATTTGTTTAGACCACAGGAAAGAATATTTGTATAGATTCAATAATATCAAACTTCTTCATAAAAAAATAGTCTCTAATTATAATGTTTTGTGGTTTAAAGTGCTGTGGGTGGGTGCGGTCGCATACGACCTTTTTTAAAATTGAAAATCCATTGAGTAACTGACTTTCGTTTTGCCTATAGGATAAATAATTTCAAATAGATTCTATAATGCCAAACTTCTTCATAGAAAAGTAGTCTCTAAATATAAGATAAAATTTAAGCCATAAAGGTTTAAATTGCTGTGGGTGGGTGCGATCGCATGCGGTCGCTTGGATTTGACGAACGCATGCGACGCCTTCGAAATTTATGGCGAAAAATGGGTAACATTTTTAAAAGCATATTAATGAAATATTTTGCTGATAAATATAATATACGAAATAATATGCTTTTTCGTATACACGTACAGACAGAATTGATCCTCTGGTAACATAGAAAAACTTAAATCCACTTAAACTTAGATTTGAATAAAACACTTGATCCATAAATCTCTGCATCTGAAAGAAAAAAAATGCAAATTTTAGCAATTTAAATAATATTTATTTAACATTACTTAAAAGCAATATTTTATTTTTATTTTACAAACACAAACAATTACATTGCCACAATAATTTGTTATTTATTAGGCTAAATTGTCACATAGCATGAACTATTATATGCATTTAAAGCAACTTTTTAAAGCTTTTACATTTAAATTTAGTTCATATAAAATATTTCTTTTAATATTTCCATGTTGTGCGGTGTAATAATGTAACACTACTATACATACTATTCCGTGGGTTTCGAAAGAAGCAACAGAGGAAAATGAAAAAGGAGATAGGCAGTAGCACCTTCCTAATAACTCAAAATCATAACAATGCGATTGCCACCCCGTCTGCAAAGTGTGTTCAGTGCATGTCGTTAGGCAAATTAAGGCGGGGGGGGCTATGTTTAACAGTGGGTTTTTGATAGGCTGCAATGAAAATGAGAAAATTTCTTGTATATTATGATTTCAGTAAACAAAATTAATAACCTTGTAATTGTATACCGAAGCAGGTACGGTATGTAAAAGATTCAGCGGTTCACGTGTCAACGTATGATGATGTGCCAACAATAATGAAAGTAATGCAGCTCTTGAAATTGCGAAAACGGTTGAAAACGCAAGATAAATGATTGACAACCAATCAACGCTACAAATTAAGTAATTATGTTAAAGTTCGTAGGTACATATCGTAGAAGTTTGTGTATTTGTAAGTGTCTTACATGGTAATCATTTCTTCCGGGTTACTGTGTGATGTGGATTTGTATATTTTTTGTTGCTTTCTGTAAAAACGGTTAAAAGAAATTAATTGATTAACGAAACGATAAACGTAAACAAAATTTACTTTAAAGCACTATTTTTTTCCATTTTTATTATGTGGTTGTTTATAATTTCACTAGACTAGCAATTTGGTTTGGTAAAATAATCTTACCAATTGCTACTACCAAATGGTAGTGATTTTACCTTTGTGTTACGATCTTAAAGTATATTAACTGTTTTTAAGGCAATCTATCTTAGTTATTAGAAACGACTACGTATTTGTTTCCTTCTTTATTTAAAGTTGCAGGCGTCCATTGATTGCTGTAGGGAGCCACTGAGCATTAGGTGGGCCGTTAATTCGTTTGACACTTCAGTTTCAATAGAAAAAGATATGATGTACGTATTTATTTAAAAAAAATCAAAATATACTTACTGGATTAAGGTAAAAAGTTGCTTACATATGAATAATAAATTACTCGTAAAGGAAATTAAAATGAAGGGATTAATAAATTCATCCAGCAACATAAAAAGGCGCGTCAACTTTGTGTAGTGTTTTTGTATATCGGACCAAGGCATTCCTCCAAATCGTTGATATTGCTAAAAATTAAATTGTTTTTAAGAATAACTTCATCCAGGTTATCCATCCATTCATATACAAGCGATTCATATAATCGTACAAAAGCGGAGATTAAAACAAATTCTTCCTATAATGGGAGCCCACAACCCAAAATAGACTGTCTTAAATATAGCTAAAAATACCATGATTATAATTCCGAATATTTTAGGTGGTGTTAAAATATTGGACATACCTATAATTCTTACTATTGTAAGTTGCACACCAAGCAGAGTTATTCAGCATCGTAAATTATAAGTACGTGCAATTCCCAAATTCGATGCACGTAAAAGCAAAATATTGACCGAACAGTTGTGAAATATTCTGGCATAGGGTCACGTGGTCTAGAGCCTTGGGTTTTTAATTTTCGGTCACCCTTTGAGCTAAAGTTTCTGATATGTATACAAACTTATTTAAAATTTGGCGCTGAACCACACTGATCAATGAAAAAATCGCAAATGCTATAAATAAAAGGCCAACGTTACATAATAACAATGAAGTAGCTAAGGGGTCCAGAGAATATTGTGATACAAAATATATACGTTGGGAAGTAAAACCTCTTCAAAATATATTTTATTTGTAATATAAAATCCGATTTAATTTCGTATTCATATTTTATTTTTCTTGACCACGTTGTAAATCAGCAAGCTGAAGAACCATTTCAAGTAATTCTGTTCAATGTGAAGAAGATTACTGGATTTACTTGATTAATGATCCCGTAAACACAAGAATATAAAGTGAAGAAATATATAGTGAATGTAATCATACGACGATGGGCTTCAAAAAATATTTATTGCAGAAATCCTACGTTGATATTATGATTATGTTAAATGATCAATCAAAAATCTTTGTACACTTCATTATACTTACCTTTTTCTCTTCTTGAAGTAGCAACCTATTAAAATTCGCAAACCGCGCAGAAAGGTATAATGTCAAAGATATCACCAATATATCGATTAAGTTTCTCAAACAAACTGCTTGCCATTTGGTGACCTGCGTATGGAATAAAATTCGGTTATTTTTAATGGGTAACACCCCACTAGATGGAGTGACAACTTCGAGAAGCGTATGGCGGTGCATTTGGCATAAATTTTGAGGCTTCGTCTATAGACACAGTAATACAACCTTAACACTGAACATTCACCCCGACGAATGAACTAAAAATTTAAGTTTTTAGCCCTTGTGATCACTGAATAATGGAAAATCAATTTAAAAATATGTATACCCTAATTTTATTGACTGGTATCGCTATCCGATCTTTGTTTCACTGACTGATAATTATGACAAAATTTTCAACAAAATTTATTCTTGAGAATGCCCTTTATCCGGCATAGAGAGGGTGTATATTGAAAGTATAGAACAGTACGCATAGATCGGGACTGCTCGCCTATAGTTTCAATTCGTTATGAGCATAACTATTTTTGGAAAATATACAAGGTTATTACGCTTTTGTCGCGTGTACATTCCAATAAGATATGCTTAAACTTTAAACGAAAAACATACTGCACTGATTAAAACATACATCGAGCATAAACACAATAGAGTGTATGTTATTAATGTGTGTGTAGAGAGTATTTGTATGATATACAAAATAACACTAATATTGTAATTAAACTTATAGTTACTTCCTGTTCGCCTGACAATACCGTGATAAAAATAAAAATAAAAGAAAATGTACTATGTTGAACATATAACATAAATTGACTAATATTGACCCTTGAAGTTAGTTCTGTAACAGGTTCTGTGCCTACGGATTTACAAAAACGCTCTAGGGGTAAGGCAGACAAGACTAAGTGGAGTCGGGTGTGCTGATTCAGCTTTAGAATCTGTCGAAATGATTCGATCAATCATCTAATTAGCCATGTTTTCGCGATAACCACAGATTTTTTCCGAAAATTCGGTTTATCTTATTACCATCCCACGACATGTATAAAGTACACATACTTATATTTAATTATAACAATGAATGCCGGAATTAAGTATGTGTCAAATTGACGATTAATTGTATTTCTTGTTGAAGGTAATTGGACATATTATGAAGATAAATAGGATTTAAGTGCCTTTATAATAAAAATATTACTTTTATAATCGAACTAATATAATCGAACTAAACAAACGCGAGGCGGTGGTGTGCTTATAGCGGTAAGCAAGAACATCGTAGCGGTAGACAAACCTGAGTGGTGTTCTTCAGCTGAAGATGTCTGGGTTTCATTGACGCTACCATGCCCTCGCTCTAAGCGCCACATAAAACTTAACATATGTACTGTTTACCTTTGTAACGAAAATATGGGTGCTTCCTTCTCTGATCAAGTTATTAACTTTTGCAATACATTAGAGTCACTTATATCATCAAATCCTAATGACAAATTCCTCATTATAGGCGATTTTAATATGAGTTCTATTTTCTGGTCTAATACTCAAATAGGTCTCGAAGCTTGCGGTGCTAAAGGTGAACATGTGCAATATTTTATTGAAACTTTAAATTTCTGTAACTTGCAACAATTTAATCGAGCGTATAACACTTACAACCGTTTACTTGATCTCGTTTTATCCAACGACTATGTAAAAGTCGAACACTGCCAAGACCCCTTGGTGCCAGAAGACCAGCATCACAAAGCTTTAACAATTCGTGTTAACTTTGTCGAGCTTCAGCCTTTTCCGTACTCTAAACATGTCTCATTCTCTTACAGTAAGGGCAATTATGATTTAATAAACTTAGATATAGTAGTAATACTTAGAGATAGGTTCGACTAATTGGGACGAAATTCTTAGTAGTGGTAACGTTGATGATGTGGTCAATAGTTTTTATAACATAATATTTAATATTCGTGATAAATATGTTCCCCCGTCATTTAAACATAAAAGAAAATATCGACTATGATTTAACCGTGCATTTATAAAATTAATTAATGAAAAAAATAATTATCATAAGAAGTTTAAAGTTTATGGTAATTTTAGTGATAAAAATACATTTATCTTATTAAGAGAAAGAGCCACACATGGCATATGCCATACTATAATTTTGTCTTTTTGTGCCAAATTTTACGTACGTGCTGCGGTGTTCAAGTCTTTGGATGCATGTCCCATTTTTATATCGCCGCGATGATGTTATAAGGAAAACTATGATAGAAATTTTAAATTGTCCATTAAATGAAAATTCCTGGGTCCAGGTCACACTTCCCATTAGACTTGGCGGTCTAGGCATTAGAAGAGTTTTCAGAGTAGCACTTCCGGCTCTCTTGTCTTCAGTTCGTAGCAAGTCAAACCTCATTGGAACAATTATTAACCCATCACTCGGTGATGTAGATCACCTCAAACTCTACTATCTTAGTCCAAATGGGTGACAACATCTGCATTTTGAATTTTAATCGAGGATAAATGTAGGTAGTCTATGGGCCTAACCATCCACATAACATTAGATGGACTGTGTGCTTATTTGTCACCAATATCGTATACAAAAAAAATTATATCTTTTTAATCGTTACAATGGGCGGACTTAATGCCTTATGGCATTCTCTACCTGTCAACCCTGGGAGAATTAGATATGTAATAGTTAGTAGTCACTATAAAATAGTGTAGTACAAGATAGTGTAGCCGGACTAGTTTTTTGAATGTGTACTTACTCGATGCTTTTCTTATATCAACGGGCAAGGCGTTCCAGAGAACTATTGCCTGAACTTTAAAAGAAAAATTAAAGAAATCAGTACCATGCTGAAGTACATGAATCTTACCGACGTTAGAGGAACTAGGTTTATGGTCAAGAGTTGGATACTAAAAGTGTAACTTATCTTTAAGTTAAGAAGGAGACGTTGGATCATTTAATATAGAGAAAAGGGTTAGTAAGATCCTGGCGCAACGCCTCTGGCGAATAATAGAAAGCCATTTAAGTTTGGGACGAAAAGCATGATGTGGTTGTATTTTTCGTAAATTGAAGATAAATCTTATATATTTGTTGAGGAGGCGCTCTAACATGTTAAGAAAAATTTGCGGGACGTCCGGATAGCACACATCTGCATAGTCTATAATAGGAATATAAGGGAATTAACCAGCAAAAGCTTAGTTTTGAAGGGTAAGAATTTTTTAATACGGACGAAAAGGTAGCCCGACAACAACTTTATAATTAACTTCCGAGATCTGTACTCCCCAGTTCATACAGTGATTTATGTGTAAACCTAAATTGACTATGTAATGAGAAAATGGAGTTGTAATTCCATTGTATAGAACTGGATTAAGGTTTTCACAGTCAATCATATTCATCATTCTGGAGCTGCCCACAACCATTGCTTTACATCTTAACGTTTAACTGAAACACCAAACTTATGTGACTAGATACGGATGGCATCTGAGTTTGTGTTTAGTTTGCTGACTCCATTATTTATATCATCGATGCTGGATTGTGCATATAGTTGAAGGTCTACAGCATTCAGATGGTACGGACAAGTGAAATCATTAGATATTGAGTTTATAAAAAGCGAAACCACAATGAAGATAATATACCGCCTTGCGGTACGCCAGCTTCAACGTCAGCCCAAGCAGAAAACTGAAAACAATTGCTGACGACCACAGATGGATAGGATGAGAACCACTTCAGGGCTGGGGATGAGAATCTGAGATAAGTAATAATGGGTAGGAGGATATCGTGGTCGATTGTATTAAAAGCATTTGAAAAGTCAACAAGCGCCACCACTGTAACTTTCCGTTCATCTATCCCTTTTCTAATGTTATCTGTAATCTTAATAAGTGCGGTGGTGGTACTGTGACCAGAGCGAAACTCTGATTGTAAGTTATCCAGTAGGTTTTTTTAATGAAAATGGATAATTGCTTATGCGCACAAGCTTCCAGATTTTTAGAGAAATATGGAAGAATAGAAATTGGACGATAGTGATTAGGTAGTTCAGGATTAGTTAGTTTTGGAAGAGGACGTATGTAAGCTCTTTTCCACAATGTTGGATAATGACCTGAGTGCAGTGAGTAAGTAATGACATAAGTGATAGCTGGCAGAAGGAAGGACGTAAGCAAAAGAACTTAATAAATAAAATATATTATAATATTATAACAATACTAATATAATAAATAAAATATATTTTTATACGTTATTCAAATCTTAACATATGCACATTAAATATGTATAAATAAAACAACTAATAATGTTAGGTTAGTAGAGCCAGGGAGCAATGAAAACTCAATATCCCGGAACGAGTAGATACTTTATTCAATATAATTATTAAATCCTATATGCATTTTTAATAGTCTAACTACATCGTGATGCAAAAATTCTAACTAATACTGCCTGATCTTACACTATTTGGGAAGGTAAACTGAATTGGCTTTAAGTTGAATTAATTCAAATAAAATATGAAACAAATACCTATATGCTTCAAGGGTGACATAACTATTTAACACAAGTAAGTTAGTATTATACACAAAATAAAATTCACAAAACAAACAAAGTCGAATTTCCATATCATAATAC
>DWHP01000297.1:0-21382 GCA_018247895.1 Parnassius honrathi
AGCATTAAGCTACTATTTTACGCTGGTATTCTGTGAGAGCGTGGTCCTTCCCCGGTCGAGCCGACCCATTCGTGCTAAAACTATACTTCTAATATAACTGCAGCATGGCTCTACCACGTATAGGTCTTATCATTTTTATTTTGTTTCCATTCTATAATTCCATGGGTTGACTGGTATAAAATGCCTCAAGGCACTAAGTCCGCCCTTTGTATTCTTTTGATTGAAGGAATGTAATAAAGAATAAATAAATAAATAAGTAAATGGACGTCTTCCGTTGCAGGAAGAATTATTTTATTCTACCACGCAAAGAAAACGTAGGCCTATGTAGGTAAAATTTATAGGTATGTAATTTTTGTGGCTAACACGCTTAGCCAAGTAAAATTTAGTAACTAAAATTTATTAGTACTAAAGCTATGTCCAAAAAACAAAGAAAGCCATAACGGGCTCAGACGAACTGCTTTATGGTTTATCTTACTCATTAAGTTTGAAAATAAGAGAAATTACAGTGCTGCATGGCGACACGAATGGGTCAACGTGTAGAACCAAGAATCTACTACTCCAAACATGTAACAACAACAACAACTATCTCCAAACTTGATCAACTTCTCAACGGCCCAAAGTATTCGAATCCCGAATAATTATTTGTAGGCCATAAAAATACCTATAATATGCTACTCTCTTCAAACTGACGCTACCGAGCGTCAACGTTATTTCATTCAAGTAACTAATTAAAATTAAAACAAATATCGGATAGTTAATGGTAAATTGCGTTGAAAATTGACAATAAAAGAGTTGTACTAGTAATAAGAAGATACGTATTTTATGCCAAAATATTAGCATTAATAGATGTTTCCTCGAATTTAATATGTAGTTATCCGTTAACTTTGCCCTTGTTTCACCCTTTTTATTGCTAAGGCACTTAACACATTTAACGGTTATTATGTAAGAACAAGAGTCTATATTGCGATTTTATCAATATTAATTAGACCAGAGGATATTGTTCAGGAGAAGAGCAAACAACAAATAGAGTTGGTAAATTGGTGAATTGGAACATGCATACAGACGTTGCATGATGTCATCCGGGTACGTACGGCGCGCTTCGAGTGGCTCGTGACTAAGCGTAATGCGCTATGCCGGATCCGACATCGTTCCGTATTCCGTCGGTTATTAAAGGTGATTTTAGATTAAGATAGCAGCTGGCATTACGAGCTAACTTTCCCGTGTGTATAACGTAACGTCGCCTGGTGTAGCTTTGGTTATATTATGTATTACGAAAGTTGGAGTTTATTGATTTTAGAGTGACTAACAACAACAAAGTAATTGATGTTCTTCTGACTGATTCTGATCATAGCCACTCTATCGAATAACTGCCGAAAGTTATCAACTATGAACTCTATCGCTTACTCAAGCGGCTCTGTAAATTATCTTAAAATGCCTTTGACTTATCTGTGCTTACAAGCAGGCATTACAGGTAGGCATTTCAAGCAGTCATTTGTCCTCATTTTCTATGTTCTCATCATAGTTTGCGATAACATTGGAGAAAAAAATTGATATAATCTCCTATAGATCCCTAAATCAGTATAACTCGTTTTGTAGGCTGATTGTTGCTTTAACAGAAATTCGAATCCAAAAGTTAGCAGTCAGGCGCGTTGCCCACATCGTTACGCGGCAGCGATGTAATTATCAAAATATATGCTCTGAGTTACGAAAAAAGATTGAGTGAGAAAATTGTGAAAATTGGGATAACTTTTTTTATTGTTTAAAGCCAGGTATGACGCGCGAGAATTGATATTTATTGATATTATAAAGCTAAAAAAAACAAGCGCATCATATATGCCATATTTTATTAAATTCTTATCAGAATGGATTTTTAAAAGTTTTATAAGGATAACAATTATAATTTAACTTCCGGGAATAAACTTCGACGTTTGAGTTCTCGTTTTTTTAACCCACTACAATATTTTTCGATAATATTAAAGGCATATCGGATTCTTCATCGGCTACAATCTTATTTAGATTCTTTATTTCTTGATAATAAGTTAATAAGCAAAAACGTGTCAAATATGGTAAATTTTTGTCCACTGAATGTGGATGAGTGCAGGCTTACTTTGTGCTGGACAAATATCTATGCAACGGAAAAGGGAGCGCTGAAAGTCTTTTTTTCAGTTCTTTGCCTTAACGGCCATTATAAATGTATTTCATTGTCATTATACATATTATAGCGTGCACTAGCTAATAGTGTATTTCTTTAGATTTCGTGATTTTTATGAACACTGGTAAGAAAAAGAACTCTAAAAATGTACCATACGAAATCGATGTTTATTACTAGACAAATAATTTATAAAACTAAAGTTTACAGATATGATTTCTTATATTTACGCGGCAATTACATGGAGTTAAAGAATTTTATCGCGTTTAATTTTACTTATTTTTCGTATTTCGTCACCCGTAACTATGACTACTGCAAAGCACCCGAAATGTCAGTAATTAAAAATA
The DNA here is from genome assembly GCA_018247895.1 of Parnassius honrathi. NCBI lineage: Eukaryota > Metazoa > Arthropoda > Insecta > Lepidoptera > Papilionidae > Parnassius > Parnassius honrathi. Next base: position 2,497 of record DWHP01000297.1, read on the forward strand.
AGTCAAATTAAAAGCGATAAAATCAGTAAAACTAATTTTTTATTAAGCTTACAATTTATGATCCGATTACACAATCAAGTCAGTTAATTCTACACCTGCCGTATGTATTGTATATACATTCTAACCTAATATGTAAGCATTTGGCATTGATCCAACGGGGAACCCCTCTCTAGCAGAGAATTTGATAGTAATTTAGGATTTCGTGTTGTAGTAATTTGTTATAGTATTCTTATAATATATTTATTAACGTAAATACGAATCTACTTGTCACTTTGTTGTGTACTATATTAACGTTAATGCTATAAAATCAGTAAAAAAGTAATAGAAATAGGCAAAACAATGTTGCTTTCGTCTGAAATGTAGAACGCAAACTTACGACTAATCGAGCAACCATGGAAATGCAGTGACTACCGTGTTGGTTTAGAAATAATTTGCTCGATATTTTATCGCCTTTCCCCTTCAGAAGAAAGTCAAATTAGATTAGTTTCAGCTGGGTTAGTACCACACTGTTCTGGATCCAATTTTGCTTGGCGCTCTGCTAATTGCTGTTTCACTACATCTTAAGTCTGTAGCGATGACAACGGCACTGTGACCTTCTTCGTTTAGAAATTGTTGCATGTATTCATAACCCGTCATAGCCACCATCAAGTGGACTGTTCGCTCTTCTGTCACTGCAATATTATAAAAATATGTATTCCACTTTAACGATGAGACTGACTACCCGTACTGTCTATTTCATTTGTAATATTGTATTCCTTATGAACTTGTTGAGCTACTCGCAATAACTGCGTCTTTCTTATTCGAAAGTGAGAGTAGTAAATTTCTCTGGAGGGACGATCTGCTTCGCTGACGCAACTGACACAGCGTATTTGTATTTAACATATGTATACTTTTGCATGACTTTTTGGAATGTGTCATTGATATTATTAAAGATTTTTGCGCTTTTGTTCTGGCTATTGATCTCCTCAGAAATAGCTTCGGTGCTTTGATAGATATCAGTTGTAATCAATCCGTTTCAAAGTATAAACCTTTCAAGTTTAACCACGCTGATTATTGTCTCCAGTATGAGATCTTTGATCTTAAATATGTATTTGAGTTCATTGCACTATCAATTAAGATTCTCTGCATATTCTTTTTTTTTTCAAGATATTTTTGTTGAGGCGATGAGAGTATGGAAAATGTATTTATATTTTACTTCAAGAAATCTACATCGTCCCGAGGGTGTCCTTAGAAGCAATTTGGAGAAATGGCAGAAAGCTCTCTTGAATGGCGCAATAATCGTCTTGTTTATACTAGACGTAAAATACCCAGGCTGGCGATGGGTAGCAACGTCAAGGGTGCGAGTCGTCTGACTGCCAAGCGAGTTTTTGTTATAGGATAAGGGTGACTAACGAGCACGCAGTCCACCTGATGGTAAGTGGATGCTGCGGCCCATAGAAATCTGTACCTATCCCCGATTACGAACAAAATGCAAATGTGTTGTCACCCGTGAGGACTAAGATGGAATGCCTAGTTTAAGATGAAAAGGGCCTCTGGGGCCTCTCATTCACCATACGAAAAACGGCATCATTTCCCGGGTTGGCTTCCCCGGTCTAGTCGACCATTCGTGCCACAACTATACCCGTAATATAGTTGCAGCTTGGGTCTACCACGTTTAAAAAGTGGATTATGACAAACTGTATTTTTGTGGTGTGATGAGAAAAACATTTCATATTTAAGAAGACTGACTTGTATTGATTAGACAATACTGAATATGTTTGAATTATTGTCGTTTATATTAGTTAAAGTTTGACAACGAAATTTTAAACAAAATGCATTAAATAACAGTGTAATATGTATGATGTACGTACGACGGGTTCATATCTCATCAAGTTCTTATATTTATTTATTTAAAAACTTTATTGTACTACTCACAAAAGTTACAAAAAGCTGACTACGTACTCTCTCATCAAGTTCTTTATAAGAACAAAAATACATTACAATATTTTTGTATAAAAAACCTGAACATAAGATAATGTAACAGTTAAGTCATCCGCCTATTTTGTATTCATTAGTATTGACCGAGTCCTTTCTGAGAGCGCCGCGCTATAACGGTAATCGTTCGGTACTAGTTTCGTCACTGGAATAGGTCAGGAATGCTTCAATTTTATCTCGTCAGCTGTTCCCAGTCCCACACTGCGGCCTGTTTGCACTGATAACAAGTCATATTGTTGGCTTGCTCTTGGTTTGTTAGTTTACTGCTTGACATCCATTATGTACCTAGGGTTGCTTGCTACACAAATTTGTAAAACATTCCGTTGTCAAATTGTATACATGACTACATTATATGGATAAGAGTAAATCACTGTTTGATATCGAATCTCGAAATCAAACAGTGATCACTGCAACCCGCGTTAATTGTTCTTTGGGGCCTTTTGTGAACAGGGGGATGCCTTTAGATAATAAATAACGGAGTGCAACGATTGCGACCGCCACCCGTGCCGGGGAAGGAGTCCCGGGGAGGGGCCGACCATTTTAATGTCCCGACGCCAGACTTTATATTAAACATTCGACCTTGGCAGTGGCCTACATCGACAACGGGACACGCACACACACTCATTCCTCTCGTCACGAAAAGAAATGTTCATTCAGCGTTTGTCACACTTGTCAGAGCTATAAATAATAAAGGCACGTGCTTAGGAGCTTGGCGATGCGGAGACCGTCAAAACCCCTTATCTCTCATTCGTTTGTGATTAAAACGGTGAAGGTCGTTATATTTAACCGATTAATCGAAAAATGATAGTTATTTGTCTTAGTTTTCAATGAGTATTTAGGTTTCTTTTTCAAATTTGAATTGCCTACTGAGTCGTTAGTTGTAAACTTATAAAGTTTGAATGTCATTCAAAGTTAGGTATTCATGAAAAAATTATTGGTTTTCACTTATCACGTTTCAAATATACTCATTGTACAGAACCCCCACTCCCTACTCAACTCCCTCTGGACTGCCACGTTGGACTTGTGATCGTAAACTCGACTGCTGATCATGAATTTCCAGGTTCAAATCCCGGGTCGGGCAAACAAAAATCAGTAATCGATTTCTCAGTGAAAAAATTTGTGGCGGCGCTGTCGTCGCACTACAAGCGAAAGACATCGAAGCCTAAATCGCGCTATCAAAGTTTTGAAAGTAGAACAGTATATAAGTGTAGAATAGCTCCGAGCTATCTTGCACGGCGGGATCTCCCCTTTTCCTTCCACGGCCACAAATTCTCAGTAGCAGCCTGGATTTTGGAAGTTGGCAGTGTTCCACTCTCGTGCCTCGGTAGCACGTCAAAAGCCGTTAGTCCTGAGCTTGATCTCTATCCGGTCGTCGTGTCGGTTTACCTTTCAACAGCCTATAAGAGAGAGAGAAAATAGAAATTGTACCTGTGTCGCAGGCACTAAAACGCTTTATATAGGTGGTATAACCATACTGCAGATATATTAGTAGCGTAGTTGTGGCACGAATGGAGCGGTTCGACCGGAGAAGGACCGTGCTCTTATAGAATACCAGCGTTAAAAAGCGGCTTAACGCTGCTATTTTTCGTATGGTGAGTGTAGAGAACCGGAAACCGGTGACAACTCCGGTTTTCCTTATGTATTATATACGGAATATTCTTTTCGCCGAGTAGAGGTTACCTAAGAACGGATTCTACGGAATTTCACCCGTAAGGGCGGTTGCGGGGGTGTTATAACTAGAGATGGGCCGAATATTCGTTTTATATTCGATATTCGGCAGCTTTATCGAATATTCTAAAGGCTAAATCACCGAACATTCGTTTTCATAGTGTCCAATATATTAAAATGTACGAATTGAGTAATGCGATGTCTTTTAATGTTGAAAGTATATTTTATTTATGGGTTAAATCTACTTACTTTAGAGTGCCTCAAATGCATAAATCTTACATTTATGTTTTTGACGCACTGTAGATTTATTTCCGATTATGGCAAATAGAAACTTGATAAAATGTTTCTGAAATCAAACAAAGAAACATTACATTACATTAGTACATTTCACTTTACTTTGGCCTTCAGTTTCTCTAAAATAAGTCCAAATAATAAATCTCCTGCCGCACATTTTTATCATATAATTATCAATTTTCACTAAGAATAAAACAACGAAATACTTTTATCACAAGAATAGTCAAAACAGAAGCATGTGCCGGCAATTATTTGCTCAGTGCTAGATGATGCAATAACCTCAGGTGTGGCGGGGAGCGAGAGGGAGGGCGCTAATCCTGCGCTGTTTATGTTATGGTAAGAGGTTTCGACATAAATTGGTTGTGTCACGAGGTTATCCCGCCGAATAATGTTTGCCCGAATATTCGGTTCGGTAAAAGTTTTACCGAACATTCGGCCGAATATTCGTATTCGGTGAAATCAATATTGGGCCCATCCCTAGTTATAACTAAAAAATGATATCCAGTTCGCGCGAGTGAAGTCGCTGGGAATAGCTAGTATGTATATATATATATATATATATATATTATATGTACGTATAGTATATATTATATGATATGATATTAATAGAAGAAAAAACTAGGAAAATATAAAAAAAATAAGAAAAGACATTTTATACTAATTAGACTGGTGACGATATCATCATGCAGTATATCTAACGGTGGCAATGAACGAGATCAATAATTATTCGTAATTATGTGCAATAAAAGCGGCGCCTCGGCGTTTTAAGAATTATGCAACAACAAATAAGCTTAAAATGACAGGACGGTATCGCGATTGTGCGGCATGCACGAAGTGGGTCACTAGCGAGATCGGAGGCAGGGTCATAATGTTCCGATGTAGCTTGTGCCGTTGCGTAATTGGCTTTTGTCTTTACTCGTAAGCGCAAGGACATTGAAGGCTTTTAGGTTGAGACTTTTTTAAGAGGTTTTTAGGTTTTAGATGAAGGATGAGATTTAAGAGCGTAGGTACTGGAGTGTAGTGCCTCATTAGGCTTAATTATTGGATTTCTATTTATAGAACAAAGGCGACAAGCGAGTACACAGTTCATCTGGACTATCATCTTGTAACGTTGATTCTGGCAAGTGGATAGATAATCTTGCCTTTATACACTTAAAGCTATTCTCTATCAAGAATCAAAATTCGGATGCGTTGTCATCCCTGAGGACTGAAATGGAGTGAAGATAATAGGTTCTCCAGTTGTTTACACTCATATGGAGTAGCATTATTCAGCTGTCTTACGTTGTTATTCTGCGAGAGCGTGACTGTTCCCCGGTCAAGCGGACCCATTCGCGTGGAAAAAAGATAAGATATTAATTAATTGATTATTGTAATTATAATAAGATTTTTTTCTTACACAACAATAAAATAAATGAGCTATAGACCTTATTACATACAGTGTATATCGAGTGTTCGCTTTCATTTAATGTAGTACTTAAGTTAGTTTACGTTTCCGGAGTATAGACTGGTTGTTTTTTGTAATCACAATCTTGAAAATTATGGTCACCAGTATGAGTGAGTTCAAAGTATTTTCTTATTTGTAACTTTTAATGTCATTTAACGTATTAATACTATTTTACTCTACTGTGTTTTTCTGTGGTGTCTGTTTTCTTTCTCGATTTTATAAAAAATTATTTGATAAAAATTATGCCATTTTAATAACCGTAAAAACTCGAATTGTAATTGTGTGTGTGTATTATTTTAACTACACAATGACGAATAAAATTAAGTCGGATCTCGACAACAGCGCCACCTTCTGGGTCCAATTGAGTTATTAAACCATCCAGAAATCCACTCAAAATATACAAAAAAATTCTACAGATTAATTTTATTATTCATTATAACACGAACTATAAATATTTTTTTTACTTTCAATATGAAGCACCTGCAATGCCCTTAGTGAGTGGAATTTCGTAAAATTCGTTCTCAGCTGAACTCAAGATGACAAAAGTAAGAATTTCGCTAAATATCAAACTTGTATGAGCTATAGCTTAAAGTTTTTTTTAACGCCTCGCGCTGCCCATGCCCTGGTGGAATTACATAAAATCCGTTGTTGTTAATTTTAACATGCCTAAAATAATATTCTGACCAAGTTTTATATAATTATATTTTCCAGAGATATCGTGATGAGTCCAGTACCTAGGTGGAAATATTGCACAGGGTTATTATGCATTAACCAGCCAAATTTGCAAAGAAGGTTCAGAATAAGTAATGTAGGCAAATGGTTTTGGTCAAAAATTTTTAAACATTCTGTCCTTTTTATCTTTTAAGTTCAAAATGCGTGGTTATGTATTATTTTAACTGATTTACTGCGCACGCACATATTCTTAAGAGTATTGATTTTCAATAATAACGGAAAAACGAACTATCGAAGCGAAATATTGCTACGTAATAAAGGTACGATGCAATCCTCCATCTTGCAGGTGTTCGGTGTCACTACCAAACTGGTTGGGCATCCGGTCTAAGATGCCGAAGTGCCCAACAGATGGCGTTACCAGCTCGTTTCATCGTTTTGAAATGCAGACACTGTGTAATCGCCAAGAGATTTATATGTATATATAACTTCCTAAATGGAAAATTCCCATCGCAAATAGGTCAATTTTGAATAAATGATGTGACGGCACCCCTTTTGAGACTCGAAGATGGTTCTACAAATGTTTAAGCCTTAGAGTTTGTTACGTTTTTATGTCAGCTCATACCGGTAGACAAATTGTCTAATTACGGCGGTCTGGACCGCTTATATAACTCATGGCTACATAATCGCGCCGGAGGAATTCGATCGTAAATACACTCGCTAACCTACTAAAACATATTTCTTTTATTTTGCGGAGCTCGCTGCCTTCACCGGCTGCGGGCCGCCCGCCCGCTGCCGCCGCCGCCAGCCACTTTACAGAACTGGTTTCTGTATCGAAAATTAACCATATTCCAACGCGCCGTTTCATCCTTTTGCATATTTTCCTTAGGATTATAAACAGGTTGAATTCGTCGAAGTATTTTTATATATTTACGAATAATCGTTTTATTGCTGTTTTAGGATAATACCTATATATTTGTTCCTGTGTAAATAAATATAAAAATGTTATTTTTTATTTTTGGAGCCCATTATGTGATTGCGTTTTAAAACATTTTTAATTTAATTTTAAATCCTTCGTTATATTAGCGACATTTACCGCCGGAATTATTCTCGTGATAGGATCAGAATTCGGTTGGTTGCGCGCAGACCGATGGGCGTCCATTTTTCGGACAGCGAGTGCGCCGTGGTGGCGCTGAGCTCAATCATATCCCGCATTATTTTAATTTTTTGTCGTAGCTCCACACTCAGGCTCGTAGTGTTTTTTCAACGTGCCGTATCGGTTTGAATTCCTGATAGTAATCTAAGAGCTCGAATTCTGTTCTTTATTTTTATGCGTATTAGATTAATCCCTTTTATGTTATTAACTACAGCATTAAGTAACAGATTGTTTAAGTTCTAGTGCTAAAATGGGCTTTTGTTTAGGGGTAAACTGAAGTGCTAGATGAGGTAACAGCATTTATTGATTTCAATTTGTTTTACTCATTACATTAACGTAATCATTGCAATTGACCCGTATTCTCTATAGAGTAATGTTTCATACCGCAATGTTATAATGTTAATGAGATGCATATCACAATAGCAATATACATGCGTGACGTTTGCACACAATCCGATCAATAATGCCTAATTAATTGGCTACGCCCGATCAGCGTTCGCACGAATCGCACCTTCTCTATTATGTACAACACAAATTCGTGAATTTGATCTAAAGAGACATAGAGTTAAAGATGTTTTATCTCTTTTTATGTCAAATTTATACTATGTGGCTGTGAAATATTTCACAAATAAAAATAATAGTGTCTAAGGTTATTATGTGATTTAATATTTTTTAACAGTTCCGTTAAAGTGTTGCATATTATGGAGTAACATAAGTCTCCATTACATATTATTATTGTAGTAATGATAGGCGCGCTACTTGATACAAAATACGGGTCCGCTCGGAGCATAATAAGTTGAGTGCGTGCAGCGTCGGGCTTGCGTGGCCCCCCGCTTCACCGTGCGGGTCGCAACGTGCCGCCGTCGCAATATCAGCGCGGTGAAATCGCTCGCCCGCCCGCTCCTCGCCTCGCCTGCGCCAGTCGCCGTGCGCCAACTGAAACGCGCGCACCGCTAGCGCAATCGAAGCCACCGCACGGTTCTATCTACGGCCCGCTCGATCATTCCCAACTTATCTCCGCGTAGAGAAATTGTTACTCCGACTCCCGCTAATACCCAGTGTCTGTGTGTGCAATAGGAGTGCATGTGTGCGCTTCCTCCTCCTCCTGATCTGTGCCTCGCTGTCCCTACAAACATTCAAGACGGCCGTCGTCGTAAGGCAGCCTGCGAACACAGTAAGTATGACGGCCGCATGACTAAATAAATGTAAAATGGGACGATTCTTATCTACTTGTAGCGAGCCGGGGTGTGTGCGGGCGTGCTTACGACGCGGCCGTGCTAGTGTGGCGTGACATCCAGCCAGCCGCGTGCCTGTGTGCGTTGGCTCGATACTCGCAGATTCTATTTTGTGGCGGTATGACTAGATGTTTGTTTTTATTATCATATGACCGGAGTCTTCTGAAAATACATTTATAGTGTCGAGTCGTGATGTTTCGATTTTGTAATGAATTTACAATTTTATATTTTGAATCTAAATATTAATAGAATAAAAGATTCTGCATTGTAACTTTTTTAGAATTTTTTGTTAATAATTCTTCATATTTTATGTTCATTATAGTCATATTTATCACTATGATATTATTTGATTAACTTTTAGTGTTGAGCATCAAGAAAAGCCGTCGGACTCTATATGCGCATTTATTATGTACTTTATATTTAAGTACCTACTACTACTCGTTCAGTTAGAGATTTAAAATTTATTGTTTAAAGTCAAGTAGTAATCGAATTAAATTTCAGTTTCTTTGATATGAAGAACGTGAAGTTTTTAGTAAAATTAAAATATGTGCACAGGCAGCGTGATACAACACCAGTTGAGCAGTGTGATATTTCTTTGCTCGATTTTATGGTCGTCGTTAATCTGTCTGATATATCTAAACGCGTCTTTGTTTATTAGCTTCGTCGTAGCATCAAGCAGAAGATTTTTACAAATTAATCGCTTCATTGAGGAAATACTTTCTCTCCAACGATTTAGAATAGAATAAGGATTATTACTTTTTATTTTATACAATTTACGTTTGTATATTTTACATTGGCAATCATTTTGATTTTATATTTACTACAATTCTGTTTTCCACGCAAGTAAATATAGTAAATACTTAGTAGAGCTATGCTGCCAAGCATAACTAATACTTGGTGCCACTTACTACAGCAATACTATAAAACTTGGTAGAGCCACGTTTCTAAAGTATAACTCACACTTGACAGAGCCACGTTGCTAAATTCTTGTTAGAGCAACTACTAAGTAGAGAAGGGCTACAAAGTATTAACTGATAGGTATTTGGTAGAGCTACGCTACCAAGTATTACAAATACTAGGTAGTGCTATGCTTCCAAGTATAGCTAATACTTGGTAGAGCTACGCTACAAAGTATATCTAATACTTGGTAGAGCTATGCTATCAGGTATAGCTTGATACATGATAGAGCTATGCTACCAAGTATAGCTAATATTTGTTAGAGCTACGCTACCAAGTATAACTACTACTTGGTAGAGTTACGCTACCAAGTATAACGTTATTAAGTGTAACAAATACTTGTTAGAGCCTAATACTTAATAGAGCTATGCTAATATTTACTTGTATTTTATTACTCATAGCTAATACTTAAGAGCTGTGCTACCAAGTATAGCTAATACTTGGTAGAGCTATGCTACCAAGTATAACTATTACTTGGTAGAGTTACGGTACCAAGTATTACGTTACTAAATGTAACAAATACTTGTTAGAGACACGCAATTAAGTGTAACAAAAACTTGATTGATGAACCCCGGTGCTAAGTAAATATCACTTGCTAGAGCCAAGATATCAAGTATAACTGATACTTGGCAGAGCATAGCTTCTAAGTATAACTAATACTTGTTAGAGCTACGCTACCAAGTATAACGTTGTTAAGTGTAACAATAAATACTAGGCAGAACCACGCTATTAAATGTAACAAAAATACTTGATTGATGAACCCCGGTGCTAAGTAAATAACACTTGCCAGAGCCAAGCTACCAAGTATAACTGATACTTGGTAGAGCCACGCTTCTAAGTATAACTAATACTTGTTAGAGCCCAATCTCTAAATAACTAACGCTAGTAGAGCAATGCCACTAAGAAAAACCAAAACTTGTTATAGCCACGCTGTCAAGTGTAACTAATATTTGTATATCGCTGCTTTGCGACAAATATTAGAAGATCTACACAGACAGACTCATAGACACATAAAGTATATTTACGACTGAGTACGCTTAACTCTATAACAGTATTCTAGATAAGTACTATTTTTCTTCTAATTGATTATTTGCAACCAAAAGAATGGTATTTATCTATTTTGAAAACTTGGCTCAAGCTTGAGTAAAATATGCTTTCTGCCGATGACCGATGCATTGTTTTGGTCGCGTAATGCGCCTGTAATGTTTATTCGCGTCACTGATTATTTAATGCGATCTCACGCTCGATACCTCTTGAACTGAGAATGTCCTAAACGCCAACGGCACACCGGCCTGGCCGTCGCTTTTATTTGCTTCGACGTAAAATATAAAGAGCGGGAGAAAACGACGTGACGGTGTATAGCGCATACCTCAGCCGGCCGTTCATACAAATTATACGATGTGTGTTACGTATAGCTATTTAGATGGGCCGTCATTATTTATGTTCTCTAACAGTCGACTCGGTGGTGTGGGTTAAAATCGGAGCAGTCAGCTGATCATGCGTGTGTGTGTGCGTTCTTCGGGAAACACCTTTCGATGACGTGTACTTATTTCGTTTAATTGGACAGTCACATTGTTCCCGCGTGTTTTTTCTTTTCTTTCATATCTTCAGCGCGATCGAGTTGAATGATAATAAATATCGAAGTTTACCGTTATCGTTTGTTCGCACTCTTTATTTATTGATTAACCATTGAATTTAAAATTGATATTGAAAGTGATAAAAACTTTTGTGTTGAATTGAGCGTTTATTTAAATTATACTTATTTATTTATTTGAACACATGTTGTTACTATTTCCATAGAGAATGTCAAACTTAAGATTCACTGCCTTTTCATTCCGACAAGACTAGATGCTAAGCATGCAGAGTTGTTATCCTCGAGGATCAGCGTGATATCCGTATAAATTATTTATCTAAGCCACAACCGTAACCTAATAATTCAACTTTGTAGGAACTAAAGCTGTAATCATTCCTTTATTCAACTCTTTAAATATAATATACATCACGAATGCAACACTGTACACAATATTTTCTTACTTCGTCATACAGTCATACTTACGCGTATCCGTTAGAAATATCAGAAAAACAATCACAATAAATTCAGATGCGACAAGTGAAATATCAGTTGTAATTTCCTATTCAAACTTACGACTCCACAGCTCAACAATAACGCTAAATATATGTTTGAGGTCGTCAGTTGTCGTTATTTACATACTATTTATATTGTATGGAAGGTAATGTGAAAGATTCAAACAGAACACCTTACTGTAAGTAATGAATTCTTAGGCTATTCGTCTTGACGAGAGCTTAAATATGAGACATAACCTAATGCTAATAATTAAAAGGTAACAGTTGAATTACTTAACTATTTTGTACTAGAATTAGTTTTTTTACCATATACTTGTTTTCATTATTAGGTAATTATACTTCTTTTTATTCGCATTTATAATCTTTCTCGATGCATGTTTTGTTTACCTTAAACGATTGTTACACTTGGCTACATAAATTGTCCTTAAGCCATTTTGTTAAATACAGTGTAATCAAACATTGGTAAACCTTAAATTAAAAAAAATAGTTTTACTTACCGTACCAGTATAGCCTATTAAAGTCCACTGTTGAAAAGGTCCTCTCCAAAGGTTCTTCATTGGGAGAATATTTGCTATAGTTGCCACGCTTAGCAAGAGGGCTGGCAACCGCAGGATTTATTTTTAATCGTAATTAGGAAAACGCTGCTGTCCTTCGCCTAATTTGTATCCCTCTGTCGTCCTTTAGAACACCTACGAGATGATATGGAGTAGTGGTTATTTGTACACCGCCACTACACGGTTTTACTTATTTCGGGATTATTAACATCGCATTTAATCCTCTCTGAAGAATGTAAAAGTCAAAAGTAAATTAAGTTACAGCCTTTATACGTTCCGCTACTGGCCACTGGCCTCTGGACGTTTCTGAGAGAATAAGTAGTAGTTAGTCTGCAGGGCTGCTCCATTGCGTGTTGGCGGTCTTCACATGTCGTTAGAAATATTTTATTTGTTAGACATGCAGTGTGTTTTCTATTGAAATTGCAGAATGTATTTTATTTAAAAAAATTTGCTTCGTAACTTAAAAGGAACGTTGAAGGAAACGAACATCGAAGGTTGTTGTACGTTAGCGTATAATATGCAATGGCAAAGTTATGAGGTCATGTTATTAAAGTTTGTTTACTAATGAACGGCGGGTCCGTCATGCGAGCGGTGGCGGGCAAACATGTCATTTACCACAAAAACCCGATGCCAGCTCGATGATTACTCGACGCTCGTGCACCATAATTTCACCAGGCGGCCATCAGAGCAAGCTGTTTTTACAACTGCCCAACGACAACATAGGCACCGATGCGATGTTTAATTTGTGTGTTTTTGTAAGCGCCGCTGCTTCAAATTGATTGCAACGCTACTCTTTGTATAGGGTATAAATTCCATGTATGTATATTTATGTACCTAATATGGACTTGGCGGCATTTATAGCTAATAATTCCAATTAAACTAAATATATACACGTCATGGAAAGGTGTTTCCCGAACAACGCACACACACATTATGGCCCTGTCCTATTGCCATCGCTCGCGCGATCATGCGTTGCGTCCAACGAAAATGATCGTGCGACCGTGCGTTTAAGCGTACTCATATTTGCAGAATGTCCAATTAAACGTCGTCGAATAGATGAGGACGAGCGAGTAACTTATAGATATTATTACAATATTGTATATTCTTTACAATTACAGATTTAGTTTCGCCGTATCGAAACTTTAGGAAAGCATCATTAGTAACTTCTTCAAGTCGATTGACCAGTGTCGATCTTTTTTATTTCTGATTAGTTTTTAATGTTCAAAAATTCCAACTGTTGTTTAGATTTGCAGGTGCGTTAAACAGACGTAATAAGGTAAGGCGCTTTAATAGAGTTAAGATGATATAATTTTATTTTTTGAAATCCTGACGTTTTGAAGTACTTTTCCTGTAAGTAAGGTCAATGTGATACTTTTTCCTCTGGAGAATAGTCTTTTCTTTTATTTCAGCTGCATGTTCTTTGATAAGGCTTTTATACATACACGCCACTTTGTAAGGAAGACCAAATTTCTAATTAACTGACGAAACCCGTTGGTGAGTAGGGACGATAAACAAATGAGAAAATTGTCTATAACAACCGCAGATTGTTACAGATGTTAACATTCACCGTCTTTTCCTTTTGTTGGTTACGTAACGATTAATTTATCGTTTAATTTATCGATACCGACTACTCCAAAATTTGTGTAAGTCGTCAGAGAAATACGCACCCGTTTCTGCTCCCTCCTCTCTGTCAAATATAAATAAGCCGGGGACGACATTCGACAACAATAATAATAATTCATTCGGGACGATCAGCTGTTTCCCCGACACCGACCCGAGTAACAGGTGGTCTATAAAGACATTCAATAAAGTGTGCTACTTATCTTTACCAAACGGTATACGATAATGGCAACCACGTTGTTAGAAAACGCATTATTTTAAATAAAATTGATATTAGATTTTAATTAAAAAATACATGTTTTTACAGTCTTTTATGACTTTCCAATAGCGTGTTACGGTGTATTAAAAACTATATTTACATTACATTTCTGATTTAAAATGCAATGTTTTTATACTAATAATATTATACACATAAATAAACTGCTCTTAACATAGTAATAAGATTGCTTTGATTTGTATGAAAACATGCAATCATAAAAATTATGCTTCTCTTGAATCATAAGGCGTAAAAAGTATCTAGTCATAATAAACCGTGTGGTTATGGTGTGTGGCACAAGTGTCGTAAGAGACGGTTATGGGAACGCCGGAAATATATTATATTTCAAAGGTGCATGCGATCCAAATCCACCTGCAAAATATAAAAAGTTAATAAATATCTTAGGTACGTTAGGACACGACAGGACCTTATCTTTTCGAGTTCGTTATGGTGCAGTTGATGACGAGTCGATTGCGTAACATAAAACGTTTACGTACGTGGCCACCGCACGTGCCCGAGAACACTAGCCTTGTGAATTATTTATTTACGAGGCAAACATTTTCACACGCCGGTCGATGAACTCTTCAGCGATCTTGTTCTGCATACGTTGCGTTTAATCTCGACGTCTCTCCGACGTGGGTGTAATTGCTAAACTCATTTTTATGTCGCGACGTACGCTTGTTATATCTGCCGATATTCGTTGATGCCGTCAGTTTACATCCATTCTTTTGTCCGTCACATGGTAGTTTTATAAAACCAATTTATATCACTTAGATTAAGCGTTATGGGAATTGTAACAGGAATATCTAAGAATAATCAACGAATTTGGTCTACGAAACTTGCCTTTCTTCAACATTGTCTGGTAATTGTGGAAAAATTGTTTTAAATTTGGAGTAGTTGTATAGTTTAATTACTGATGATAATACATTTAATGCAATTGAATGATATATCACCTTGAAATAGATTTGTCGGTACAATACGCGCGTCACCTGCAGTAAGTTATAGTAGCCTTTACCCATCGCGCAAGTGCAAGCAATAAGTTGACAAAGTTTTGTACGAATCTGATGAACGGTATGGAAGCGCATAAAATACGAAGAAACAATTTTTTTTATATTAGATTAATAAGATGCGCTACAGATCTTGACTAATTAATTTTCTCAACAATTTCCGCCAAGTCACGCTTGATTTTAATTTCCTTTAAAATTACATTATATTGTACGAGAATTTTTACTGTGACTAGTATTTTGCTGTCATGAACAGCTTAAGAGCCATAGCCTTTTTGTCTGTGCTAATTTCGGATTTAGAAAGAATGCGACAGCTGCCTTGCTCTTGTGTGTGCTTGTACGGAGCGACTACCAGAATAAAGAGTAATTTTGTTCAGTTTGAACAACTTACTACTACATATTGACACGAGATATCCTCTGTTTGTAATATGATAAACATCCAATAATTGGTTAAACCCTACTGCGAATCTCTACTTTTTGCAGAGTAAAGACAAGGTGCAGTTGCGTTATGGCTGCACAGGAAAAGTTATGCTTAATAGAATGAAGGCTATTATTTTACAGTATATCAGCGTGAATAGAAGCACAATATTTTGTAGTGTATGGACCTCGTGTGTTTTCACGCCTTCGGGAACTTATAAAGCGAGTGCAAAATGTCTGTACGAGATTTAATTTTTGAGGAATCACTATTTCTGTTATGTCGTATATTTACAGAGGCAACACTAAACTTTGATATAATTAAATGTAATGTGCCCCGTTATCATTTCTAAAAATTTGTGAGATCACAAGACGGACATTAAAAGTCATTCGTGCATCGATTTATTTCCTCCTGTTTCTTTGAACGTTTGACGTTATGTTTTGTGGTGGTGGCGTAAGAAATTCCATCCATTCGTTCCGTGGGTATCGTAAGAGACGACTATGTGAAATGCCAGAAAAATCTTATCTCTCTCGATAGATGGCGGTATCACCGTTTCGGTCGGACGTAAAATGTACGTCAGCTCGTCGGGCACAACGACCGTCGATCCGCCTGCTGAACTTGACGGTTAAGACGAATCCTCCTGCATGGAACTGGCACATGACCTTGATTTTTAATAAAGGATAGATATATCAACTATTGGCCACAGCAACCACTTACCATCAGGTAGACATATTTAATACAGAAACTAATTAAAGTAGTAATAATTTTAGTTAACCCGTATTATTACAAAAATTTATTATTGTCTCGACCTTAAACTAGAGTCTAGTTTCAAGAAAAAAGTCCAATAGAAAATATGCAAACTAAAAAGTAAAGCGACCGTGTAGTGGCGGTGTGAGAATCCAGTACCACATGTTATCCCGTGGGTTTCGTAATAGAGGGCAAAGGTAAACAAAGATTTGGGAAGCATCGTTTACCTTATAATCTAAAAAACAAAAAACTACGGTTGCCGATTTGTCTGCCAAGCATGGCGACTGTAGCAAATGTCTTCCCTGTAAGTCAATCTATGGAGGAAGCCTATGTTCAGCAATAGACTTCGAAAGGTTTTATCGGTAATCGGTATGTTTCAAATGTGCAGCATGGACTTTTGCCGTGCATTGCTAAGGAACTTGTTTCGTAACAAAGACTTGTCATTATACCCGAAACCATCAATAAACCACGTTTTGTAATAACTCCGAATAAGTCTTTAAAAAAAAAACTGAAAAATTGAAAATTATTATTATTATACTTATTTTATGTACTAGAACCTTCTCAAAAATATATGTGGATTAACTCAATGAGAGAATCATAACGAGATAAAAACGCACATAAACAAATATAAACTTCCCATTTTTTGAAGTCAGTTTTTATTTTGAATTCTACAAGCAATACAGCTTATTGATTTTGGAACCATTTATAAATTCATTCATTAATGACCAACAGTAAATGACCACGTTATTCATAAATAGACAGATGTTATTATACGATACGAGCGACGCTAGATCGTACTGCGCATTACCAATGTTATGTGAGGCAGAAGCACTCGAAAAGGAATCTGCGGTTATGTACAGGTACGGCTCGTCCATCGCTTGGCTATTTATAGCGCATGTTGCCCTGAAGCGTGGTGTTCGTGCCACTGACCTAGCCCTACTAGATGCAGAAGTCATCTGTGTTGACTCGTACGAATTGCCTAGGACCGTTGCGATGACTGTCTATAGAGAACTAGCAGATAACGCTAGTGTATTTTTACGCAAGCGTTTAATTGTTATATATCAACATACTTGCAAATTTTGCCTAGTAAGAAATTAGAAAGTTCGTATTTCTGAATATAGTGCATTTCTTGATGAATGATGACTGTCAGTGAAGGAATAAACATAGATACGAACTATTATGAAAAATGAGATGAGAAATGAGGTTCAGCCTCAATTGAGTTGTCCAAAAATTTCAAAAATTTCTCATAAGTTTATTAAAGGGATTCAAAGTGACGTTTGTTTTGTTACGCAGGACCGAATGACGAATGATCAAGAAGGACCGTCATTATCTGGTTTGCGTATGCTACAATTACACATGCCTCTGAAAGTACCCTCAGATGTGTTTGTTTTTCGATCATGATTTCCTTCGCTGCGCTGAGCCTTCGATAAAAATACCCACGAAGATAGATCCAGAAAAGCGAAAGTAAATTTCTTTCTAAAATATTCATCACTAATAAATACATATATATTTAATATATATTGAATAACTTCTTGTTAAATAAGCACAGCCAGGCGGATTGTTGATCACAGTGCCTTAAGTGTAGAGTCGTTTCGCTTATGATATTATAGGTTATTGTATGTGTTTTATCTGCGCTTTTTGATTCTATTCGTTGATAGATGTTTAAGGGCGACAGCATCCACTTATCATCAGGTGGGCTGTGTGCGCGTTTGTCGCTCCTATTCCTTAAAAAAAGTAAAATGGTTATATCTGTGGAATAATGGACTCTGTACGTCATTACAAAAATTTGAATCCGCTGATTTTTATGGCTTATTATTTTGATATTCATTAAAAACTATGAATGTGTGTGTGTCCATTAGCCTTTTAATCGAAGGTCTGTTAAAAATCCTTTCTTTACATTATAATTAATTAGAACTATTTAGACTGTATGATAGTTCAGTATTAATTACTAATAAATATGCGAATTTATTTCGCAGAGACATAACAAGCACAATGCATTAAGTTCTTTACAAGTGTGCCAGCATATTTTTACTTTATTAGTTCTCATAATATCCTTTTTATCCTTTCTGTTAAGTCTGATTAGTCCACTTAGACAGCGCATTAAGTCGTCATTTTGAATTAAGCGCCTCTCGGTTCTGAAAAGTGGTGCACATGCTGAATACAAACGCGCTTAGGTTCGCCATTGCTCATCTATTTTTCGGATATTGGCCTATTTTCATCGCGTTAAGTATTATACGTGTACAATGTATGAGGCTCTCTGAAAGCAGCTCCTCAAAAGCTTTATTAATGCTTACCTGTTATGAAGAATACGTTGTATTTTCTTATTAAAATTTAAACACTTAACCTTATTATTATAGATATTTTGTCTTGCATTTTCTATTTCTTATAATAACATATCTTAATTACTGGCTACTGGTGTCGATTTAAAAGCAACAGTTTCAGTTGTTTATTATGAGAAGATTATTAAAGATTTTATTATGAGAAATTATTATCGATGTCACTTTGATTAAGTGAAGTTTGCTCAGAATCTATAGTCAACCAAATCTAAGAAACACATTTTGACAGTGGTCAGACTTATTGTACCAAGCATGCCAACCAAAAAATGGGAACGTACAATATTCGATTCTTAGAAAATCGATATCGATTATTTAGAGCTGGTAATCATTTACAGTTTAGTTTGAATAATACCAGAATAAATTAAAAAAGGGATAATTTACTATAATATACTGCTTATTTCTAGAGGCACAGTTATAAAAATTTAAGATTGAAACTAGATTAAAAATAAATTTATTCAATCACTTTCAGTAC
>DWHP01000298.1:0-21372 GCA_018247895.1 Parnassius honrathi
TTAATCACTCGGACCCAGACAATCCATTTGTGGCTGGAGACGAGACTTATATACAACAAATTGAGTCGCAGTGGGGAGCAGTCAAGTGGCTTTTCAGAAAACAAAATTATAACAATTCATATTACATTATTTCATTTACCACTATAACAGCAGAGTTAAGAGCAACTAGACTTTGTATTTGAAATTGATCGATTCGGTTCTAAACCCGAATTAGCACACCCATTCCACGTAGTCTTGTCTGCGCTACCCCTAGAGTGTTTTTGTAAAGCCGTAGGCACGGAGTGAGAGCAGCCCCCGACCGCTGTAGCAAATCGCAGGCACCTAAGTGAGCCGTAGCGGCTGAGCACGGGTGCCTGTGATTTGCTATGCAAAGGCGAAGGGGCTGCACTTCCCGCAGTGCCGAATCCGTTGCACTTTGCGTCAATATTCCTGTATAAAAGTGAGGGTATGATTTTACAAAAAAGGGGGATTTTCGGCACCTCCCCCTTTTAGGGGGTGGTTCCTACCCCAGCTCCCCACCCACTCAGCGACCATATATTCATGCGGCAGATAACTAAAAAAAAATCATAAAAAGGGGGGTTTCCGGTATTTCCCCCTTTTACGGGAGGTTCCAACCCCCCCCCCTCCTCTACCCACCCACTCGGCGACCGTATATTCTTACGGCAGATTACTAAAGAATTACCATTAATAGGTTCAATTTATTTGTTTTGTAGCGTAACAAAGTGGTATATACGTTCGTATATAAATAATTATTATAGCATTTTATTTGATAATCAATTTTTAATAAAATCCACTACTTTTAATGCATTTTCACTATTCTATTACTTTTACTATATGCACTCATGAGTGAATTGCGTTTTAGGCATAAATCAGGGTGTACGGTACAATGTCATATCTGAATAATTATTCTACATCGTTCCTACTACACAAGACCACGCACTGCCACAAATTACATTTGTCTCTTTTACGCTTGCGCAAGTTTAATCATGCCATCCTACTTGGACGTATAATCGTCATGTAGTGTGCTATTGCAATATTTAGTTATTTATGTGTGCGTTAGTGTGCCGTTTTTGAAGATCGAATATTGTGTAGATAACCTATTTACACCTTTTTACTTATACCTCATTTTCTTATAATATCATTGGTCTATATGTATCATTTTGAAGTAGCGGACCCAAGCCGAGACTGGTGATAAAAGATAAAAGTTTTAGTTCCACTCTTTACAAATAATCTTCTTGATAAATATGGGCTAGTGTTAACAAAGTTGTATATCATGTTCCCGGGTGTAGCATTTACTCCTTTAGCTTTTTTAATAATTACTTTTGTTAAAAATGTCATGCAAAATAAGCATGCCAACAGTAGGGTTAATTATAAAAAGTACATTTCGTTGTTTTATTCATTTTTGAACAATAAGCAAAGAAAGTAACAAAACTTCTCCTAATTTTAAGTATATTGTTAAGAAATCTTGAAAATGGGAGGTGAGGTTGTAGGGCATTGTAGGCATTGTTTTAGCGGTCCCGGTCTGCGGAAACCAACGCTATGCAGCTTCGAAAAAAATTAAAGGAGCAAGATTTGCTCCCTCAATTCCCTGCGCTTTTATAATCTTAATTCTGCCGAAGCATGGTGCTCACACCACATGGCAGGCGCTGACTGACTGCCCTGACGTAGTAAGTTTGTCACTTAACTTACTTCAGCGGGCGACGGGGTCGTCACTTCGCTACGTTTATTATCATTATATTTTTTTATATGGAATAATGTGACAAACGTGCACACAGACCATTTAATGGCAAGTGGATGTTGTGGCCCATAGAGATTTGAGACATTAAGATACTATTTCACGCTGGTATTCTGTGAGAGCGTGTGTCTACTTCCTACCTCTGTCGAGCTGACCCACTCGTACTACAACCATAATATAATTGTAGCGTGGCTTAACCACTCACTACCAAGACACATCTTATATATTATAGCAATTTCTTACATATGAAGGTTATAACAATTTCATTAAACGCACTTTATACCGTTTTATCCCCAAATTGTATCTAAATATGTATTAATATCCCTTCATTCTATTTCCCATTATCCTAAAGTATCTCATATCTTGTTTATGGAGGCGTAGTGAAGTACGTAATGTATTATTTTATGACGATAGGTACAGCGCTGCGTACATTAAAGGTAAGCCGAAACTATGCTTAACTTCTTGACTTGAATAAAATAACATTTTATTAAATTGGGAAGCTTACATGACAATATCTTCGCGTATAGGTACCAATACCACCACTCGTTTGAAAATACCGTCGTTATGAAAATTGACCGAATTATAAGCCAAGTAAAGTAAATGCAGTAAAACATGTATTTTAAACAACAATAAATTGTTTATATTCATTAATAACACGATGTTTATTCACTTTATTCGCTAATGTCATTTCAGTAGAGATCGTCCAATCAAAAAGTGCACGCGGCTTGTACATGTGCTAGGTTTATTACTACTACGACGACGAGGCTGGCCCGTTTGTTGAACAGCACCATCAGTATCTTCGTATCTTCGTTGATCGGTGGGACTCGCCACTTCTACAAGCGTAGGTACGAATCCACACAGTAACATTATAGTATATATTTTGTTGTGTGGACCTATCCTAGGATTGTTTCAATCTTTTCAATTTTTGTTTTGTAGTATTTTAATGTAATTTTTACTAACCCTAGCTAAATGTTAATTTGTTCCTAACACTCACGGATCGGCCTGAAATAAATAAACAAATAATAATATGTGAAATTTCCGTCCTGCAGTACCGCCCATTTCAAATCACAAACGAAGGAATTTTGAGCCGCATTGTTATTTGCGACGAAAAATGGATTCTGTTTGACAATAGCAAGCGCTCAGCCAATTGGTTTGATCCTGGTTCAGCGCCTAAACAATACCCTAAACAAGAACTAACCCCTAGAAAATGATGGCCACTGTTTGGTGATCTAGCGTTGGTGTGATTCATCACATCTTCTTACCAAACGGGATTAGCATTACGGCAGATGTGTAATTTCAAGAACTGAACACAATGTTTAAAAGCTCGCACGTCTCTAACCAGCTTTGATCAATCGCTCGTTCCCGCTGCTTCTGCACGACAGCGCATGATCTTATACTGCACAACAGACGGTCTTCGAGGTACAACAACTGGGGTTGAAAGCTCTCCATCATTCGCCGCACTCACCAGAACTTGGGCCTACAGACTTCTACTTTTTCCAGAATTTGGATAACTTTTTGGCGGAAAAAAATTCAATATCCAAAATTCCTTTAAAGAATTTGTTACCTCCCATCCAGCTGATTTCTTCAAAAAGGGCATCAATAAACTGCCACTGCGGTGGCTAAGAATTGCTGTCTTTTATGAAATAAGTTAACGTAACTTATTTCATAACAAACAACAATTTCATCGGTAAAGAATTAATAATAATATTAATTGTCATTTCGGATATCGTAAGAATGCTAAAATCTACTAAAATACAATAGGGGTGTTTATATTTAGATTTTGTGATACTTAACAAGCTAAAATTGACAAAGTTTACTAAAAACACAAGGAAGGCACGTGTAGTTTTAAATAAGACGATCTCCACCCATGTGCTCTTTTCCGATCAACAATGGTGCATTTATTTACGTATAATGAGCATCCGAGGTAGTTAGTGACCTTGTCTGATTCGAATTAAATAAATTTTAGCGTAGCCTTACGAACTTGTCTGTTGTCAAATACACTGATCACACGATTGTAAGAGTTTTATTTAATAAAAATATAATAAATATTAAAGGCAACTGAAGCTACTTTTTACCAGAAATGTCTCCAACTGCAATTTACGTTGTAATGCGCAACTTTATATTACTGACGACATTAAATCTATTTTTCACGTTCGTGACAATAGCCATTAATTTCGTTAATGCGAGACAGTGAGGGTTTCGTGTCGTGGAGGCATTTTGGTTGGCGGCACGAAGGGCTCCATTGGTCATGATCATGATACAGAAATAATTTTGAGAGTTAATATTTTAACTGAATGTAGAGCGTGCAAAATATATCAGGAAATTTCAATCACACTTCCCTTATTATATATAGGCCTTTTATTATTTAGTTATGGTGTATTTCTACGTTCCCTTTTTATTAACATGAAATGTGATAGTCACATTTAGTCCGTTTTCTAATGAACCGTATGACACTTCGATCTCCGTATATCGCTGAAAAAGGCAGAATGCAATAATGGAATTTAAATTTGACAGGAACTTAGACCAACTTATGGCCGCATAAAATATAATTTCGTGTAGAGAGTCCAAAAATTTGATAAAACGAAATATCTTTTGGAATCACTCGGTTTTCGCTCGTCTTTCACATTCCAAATTATGAATATAAAATGTTGAATGGCGATTTTGACAAATAAACAAATACAAAAACTTTCACGGTTGATGATATTTTCCCATTTTCAAACTGATTTTCGAAATATACTTGCCCGCAACCGTGAATTAGAAATAACACTTATTTACACTTTTGTGACTTTATTTAATTTATTTCTAAATCTATAGTTATCGCTACAGTGAATAAGAAAATGGTATATATACTTAAATGAAAAACATCACTTCTAAAACAAAATTAAACATTTCATTTTGGATTAAATTTAAATATTCATCGTTGTAAGAAAACAAATACAAAATGAAGTGAATAATGTAAGAAATGTTCCAAAACATCAAAAACGCAAACAGGTTGAAATCTCCATTTGCAGCCATTTCAGTGCAAAGAAAATATATAAGTGAAATATTGTGTAAAGAGATAGCGAGGGCCTATGGAACAAGCGCCTACCGAGGGTAAGAAAGTCTTGGAAAACAGCAGTAAAAGAAAAATACTCTTAAAGAAAAAGGTCTCTTGTATTTACCTTACGCAATCAACTATTTGTCTTCCTCTAGAAATAAAGCTATAAAGGAAGATTAAACACACCTAAGAATTTCAGTAAAAAAATAAGTATAGAAAAACATTTCAGGGCCATCTTACAGCAATTTTTATGATATTCTGTAAAAAAACTATAAATGTATTAAGTAAATATATTGAATGTTACAAAAATGTTTTGACGTGTGATACGACATAAGAGTTCATTTTAATTGTTTTTGAAGTCTACCGCTGGGTACAGATCCTTCAAAGAATACATCAAAAAGTGTTTGTGCCGGGATCCACACAGATTTGGATTTCTTTTCAACTGGGTTCAATAAAGTGGGGGATCCGATATTCGACACGTATGTTTTTATATATGTTCTAGAATTTATCGAAAACAGCTGAACCAATTTAATTTATTATTCATTATAAAATATATTTTACTTCAGCGATGAACGCATATGAATTTGCAGAATAAATTCAATTATGAAGTTGGAATAACTGAATAGGGCATCAAGATATTAGACGACATTCTAGTTGTATACCTTGACATTGTGATATTCCTAAGTCAACTCAAAAAAATTAAACATAATAAAAAGTAAAGGCTGAAGTATCTCATCATACATGTCTCTTGAGATACACTGTGTCATAGATCTTAGTACCGATTTCAGAAACTATAATGTGGAAATTATTTTCACGTGTTTATTAATTTTTTAATTAGTTTGGCAAATGCAGAAATATAGACATAGCTTATCTATATAATTTATCATCACTAATTGTAGCTCGATTCCAAAAATCTGTTAATAAAACCGATCACGGCAATTTAACAGACACACTATGTCTATATAATATAATATATATACCATTTAGCCGAGCCGAACTTTATCACTAAATTGCAGTAGTGAAACTGTAAACACTCGCTTGACTTTGACCGATTTATACGCAAACTAAACACGATGATGCCGAACCATAAAAATTTGAAGTGTTTTGATCTATATTTACTCACCTGGTCAATGCTCTCTCTGACGGAGATCTCGTGGAAACACACGCAGCCTATTTCTTTACTTCGCCTTTGCCCCTCTTCTGTACTGACCATACGGTCGCCCATCTGGTCATTTTTATTACCCACTAGTACCACTGGCGTCTCTAATATACTGTCCTGTAATTTTTAAATATTACGCTCATTCATTATATTGAGTGTTTGTTGAAAACGTTACGGCATCGATATTGAATTAGTTCTGAATATTAGTCAAAGATTAAAATAAATATAGTGCGCCAAGGATATAGAAACAGTTTTGTAGCTAACAGGTATATCCCTTTAAAATTTCACAGCCGAACATAAGCCTCGCCCATTGATTGTCTTATTGGGGGGATATTTGCCATAGTTGCCACGTCCGGCATGCGTGTTGGCAACCGGAATATCTTATTATTTTGAGTTGTTTTTAAGAAGATGCTATTTTCCAGCTCCTGTTTCATTTACCTCTGCCGCTTTTTCCTCCGATACCCACGGGATGCTATGGATTAGTGGATTAATATCATCTCTTAATATCATCATTATCATCATCATTACAGCCCTTCACAAGTCGACTGCTGGACATAGTCTTCCCCCAAGGAATGCCACAAGGCACAGTTCTGAGCCACCTGCATCCTTCGACTTCC
Source organism: Parnassius honrathi (assembly GCA_018247895.1). Lineage (NCBI taxonomy): Eukaryota > Metazoa > Arthropoda > Insecta > Lepidoptera > Papilionidae > Parnassius > Parnassius honrathi. The sequence continues at coordinate 6,549 of DWHP01000298.1, forward strand.
TGTATGTCATCATTCCATGTAGTGACGGGATCACCCCAAACTTCGCTTACCAGTACGTGATGTAGAGGAGTGGCAGACTCAAGAACCTTGCTTCCTCATCGGTTCTCGGTTCTTTAATCGATCTTACTAATCCGTTGAGCTATGTCAGTCACTCTGGTTCTACTGCGGATATCCTCATTTCTAAGTTCATCACGAAGAGAAACCCCGAGCATAGCTCTCTCCATAGCTCGCTGAGAGACTTTGAGCATTCTTATACGGCCAGCGGTAACGGACCAGGTCTCAGATCCACAACTCATAACTAGCAACATGCCCTGGTTGTACAGTCACGTTTTCAAATTTTGAGGTATATCTGAGGAGAAGATGTGTCGTAATTTCCCGAACGCTGGCCATTCGAGCTGAATCCGTCGATTGACCTATCGGTTGAAGTTGGACTTATTTAGTAGGACTATATGTCCCAGGAAAACATACTCGTCAACGACTTCGAGCTTAGTGCTCCCAACAACTACCGACATAGGTGTGATATGGACGTTACACATGATTTTTGTTATGTCCGTGTACATCTTAAGACCTATCCGTTGTATGGCACTATTGAGGTTATTGAGCATAGTGCTTAGGTCATCCAGCGATTCTGCCATAAGGACTACATCGTCGGCAAATTGAAGGTACGTGATGTACTCGCCATTGATGTTAATATCGTATCCTTTTCAGTTCAGTAGCTTGAAAACGTCTTCCAATGCAGCGGTTTTGGGGATGAATATCACCCTGTCTTCAGCTCTCTGTAGTTGGACATGTTTCTGAACTGTTCTCATAGTCCACATACGCAAGACCTATGTCTTGCGTATGCGGACTATTGGCAGATTATATATAGATATATATGTCGATATTGGCAGATTTTACTACTTGGTCTTCTGTACAATTTGCCGAAGAAGCACCGTAGACCATACACCCATGGCATCTACGGTTCTATAGCCTAATCCGAAACCGACTTTTTTGGGAAGCTGGAAGTTCGAAAACAGCACGTAAATGTGTCACAGAAGGTAAATCACTCTGTAGTTCTTCAAGAGAGCATTGTCGCCTTTCTTGAAGAACCAGGACACCGCTCTTCTGCTCCACATCTCCAGAGTAGTGTCACCGTGGAGGATGGAATTAAAGAGCTTCCGGAGGACTTCAGATAACGGTTTTCCATCCGCTTTTAGAAGCTCGGCTGTAATTCCGTCCTCGCCCAGGGATTTGTCGTTTTTGGTGTGCTAGAAATCCATTCTAATCTCACTCAGACTGACGTCCGGTATATCATCGGAGTTGTGTCATCGGAATATCACACTTGCGTGTGGCTCCAACGGTGATCTGTACAGCTGCCCATAGATCCCCCTCATAGCCCTCTCAATCTCAATCTCAAACAGACAGATCTCTGTTTGAGACAAACAGGCAAAGACTTTGGAGACCTGGTTTCACTCGATCGCTTCTTCGATATGAGCTATATTGAGTTGTGTAAGTCCAACCGCATGCACTGAAGATCTGTCTGTCTGATCCGGCAGTTGTCTACGTGCTGTCAAATCTGCCAAAGACTACAGTTACATTTCCCGTCTAACAGCCATGAATGAGTTTTTGTGTCTTCTACGGCGAGCCACGTGGAATTTAGCTGCGACCACATGGACGGTTTCGACGAACTTGTTATTGATATCGTCCACTGTATTGCAATCTTCTAGGTACTGGAAACCATTTTATAACTCGACCTAAAAATTTTCAGGACTGTGGATTAGAGTACGAGGCGGACGGAGCATTGATTCATACATTTCCTCCACCTCATCATCGGGAAGTTCCGCGGTTGGTGCGTAAACCTGTATGACCTTCAGCGAATACGTAGTTCTGAGTATAAGGTATGCAACTCGCGTCCGCACACTCCTAATCTTTATAACATTATTAATAAGAGACTTGTGGACAATAACTCCGACACTTCCTTTGCGACAAATGGCCCCTACCGGTGACAGAACAAGTTTCCTGATTCAGGGATTACCTTGTCCTCTTCGGACCTCAGAATCCTATAATATTCCAACACAACTTGTCTATCTCTTCTGTCTGCTTCAGGATCTTCTCGTGAGTTCTCAGAATGTGTGCGTTATGTGCTGCCAGGTCGTGTCTTTTTTTTGGGGCAACCGAACCTCCACCGGAGATTCTTAGCATCCCCCTGCCATTACTATGCTTACCAACGTAGCCAGTAATAGCGGGACCACCAGAACCACTGTGGGTGTCTCTTCGTGACTCTCATCATGGGGGTATATTGCCCATATATCATCATTATTCATATACAACATCAGTTTTCTTTATCTATTACCGATCTACAAAGGTAAGCTGACTCTGTCGCCTCTTACGACACCCACGGGAAGATATAGGGTAGTGGGTATTCTTGCCCGCCACTACGCGGGACTTGATATATTACCTGTACATCCAATTAAATACGAATAAACTAAAGGTTTTCTTAATTTTTGTAAATGAAATATAATAATAATCTCACAGGCAAGTATTTAAAAAGCAGCAAGCTGCGGTAGGTCTGGGACCAAGCATTTGCCGACATTTCACAGTAAGCGAGACGTTGATGCTCGCCGGAGCTACCCAAATTTAAATTTAAATAAGAATTTACGTGATTGGTGGTTTAGAAAACTGAACGAGCATGGCCGAGATATTAAATACTACGAGAGCAAGCAACGCACACTTCAGAAATGAGAGAAGGCGTGCGTTGTCAGATGTTTTTTTATAGGATAGGGTGACAAACGAGCACACGGTCCACCTGATGGTAAGTGGTCGCTGTGGCCCATAGACATCTACATCTATCCTCGATTACGAATCAAAATGCGGATGCGTTGTCACTCGTGAGGACTTAGGTGGAATATTTCGTTTCCAGTAAAAAGGATCTCCGGTTCTCTACACTCAGCATACGAAACACAGCAGCATTAAGCTACTATTTGACGCTGGTATTCTGTTAGAGCGCGTCCCTCCCCGGTCGAGCCAACCCATTCATGCTACAATTATACTACTAATATAAGTGCAGCATGAGCCATGCTGCAGTTATATTAGTAGTATAATTGTACCACGTAAAAAAGGTAAAAATGTTACCGCAACTTTAGGTTTTTGATAGACCGGGTTTCGGCCCTCATCGGTCCATTATGCAATAGATAGATGACCATAGTACTGTCACACTGCAACAATATTATTGCAGCATGAATGGTTCGTCTCGACCGGAGAAGAATCACCACGATTTCACAGAATATCAGCGTAAATAGCAGCACAATACTGTCGTGTCTTGTAAGTGTGGGGTCACTACAGTCAGGGGTGACAATATATCTGCATTTTGATTACTAATTTAGGATGAAAGTAGTTGTCTATGGGTCACAGCGTTCATTTATCATCGGGTGGACCGTGTGCTTGTTTGTAAAACGTATTCTATAAAAAATCGTGGTAATAAGACGACTACACGGTCGTCAATTTTATAATAATTATGAAATATAATTATATCAACAATGAACGTCATTAGTGTTTTGTCACTAATTGATTGCCTTGTTTATTTGGATTGACTTACCGAATTTAAATTAAAAGCAATATTTACCGCCTTCAATATCCTAAACAGTTTTGTCGGCATTAAATTATTATGAATTTATAATTTTTGAATTGATTCGAAAGTTTTAATAAGAGGATATTTTTAACGAAACATATTACACACATTCTCACAGAATACCTAAGTAAAATAGCAGCTTAATACTACTGTGTTTCGTATGGTAAGTGTAGAGATCTGGAGACTCTTTTTTACTGGAAAAGTCCATCTTGGTACTCGCGGTCGAAAACTTTTTAATTTTTAATCGAGGATAAATGTAGATGTTTATGGGCCACAGCATCCACTTATCATTAGGTGGACTGTGTTTCACCACTGTGTTGCATTTTTTATAGAATAAGGGTGAATCATTTGTCACCCTTATTCTATAAAAAAAGTTGATCTTGAATATAAAATAATCTCGAATATTAACATACATGTAACAATACGCGTTATGTAGCTCCATGAGCCACCAACTATGGTATGCAAGAGTATAATGCAAGAGTATATATAAATGTCTACAAATAGTATAATCTATGCAAATATACTGCTGTACCATTTGAATAACGCTTGATTAGCAACTTAGTTATAAGTAATTGTGGTTACTGGATACAAAAATAACTTCTTTATGTTATGACTGGCTACATTTCAGTTGCTTTTACTTGAATAAAAATTAAAAAAATTACATTATAATATTTCACAATACAGACGTTGTGACGTGCTTGAGGTGAAATACGAGTAGGTGTTTCTGAATTGTTTAAAAGATTAAGCATACAATTCGCTAGAAAATTAAAATATACAATAACTTTTTTTATTGTGGCCAAATTAAATGAGAGATATCACTGGTTACCGCAGCTTGACATTAAAATTTTAAGAATAATTAACAAAAGTGGTTTGGGAAATTCAAAACAATTTTCTAAAGCCGTCTCTAATGTCACCTCATTTAATATGAAAAGTGAAGTAAACGTTTATTGTAACGAGAGTGTTTAGGAAATTTCCATTAGTCTTACCAGTAAGACTACTGGGGAGAAAATTGTCATTAGTTTTACTAGTAAGACTACTGGGAACACCCCGTTTAATCGTAGATATTTGAACTTTTTCGACTTTTAATCCACACATCATATTTCATTACAGCTCGTGAAGTTAACTAAAGTACTTTCAGTAGTTTTTATTTTTATTTTAAAGAATAAAAGTCCAGATGTGCTAAATCAGAGCTGTAAGGAGTTCAACCCGAAAGCTTAACTGTCACGCTGTCTAACAAGTTCCTCGAGTAAAATGGATGAGGTGGTGAAACAGCAGTCGGTTGTTGGTCACTACAGTTAACACTTCAGAAAAAAAAATTTTTCGTAGTATACCATTCAGCATCAATGCTTCTTGCATTTCGTGTATGAATTGACACCATATATCTCGTCTATTTAGAATAGAGAAAAATCTAGCGATCAAAATATTCCCTGCATTTCGCGATTGCTTCACTTCGGTAGGCGTTGGTTTATTTCGAAACATCTTAACCATCGATTGGCACTTTGTTTTTGGATTGTGGGTTGCCGAGACGTATCTGTTTCACATAAATAAAAATATCAGAAACTTTTTTGCAATATCTTTTACGAGTATAGTTTATGAGATAATCATAAAAACCAGATTTTTGATTTCAAAAAAAAATCCTCCCTGTTTTATGGAAAAAATATTACTTAGCCTGGTATTGATTACTCTTTATATGTTGGTGAAGCACTGTCATAGGTTCAGCTATTCCGAGGGATAACTGGAACAGACAGACTGACAGACAGACTGACTGACAGACAGATATATAGACAGACCGACAGACAGACAGACAGATAGACAGACAGACAGACAGACTGACTGACAGACAGACAGACAGACAGACAGACAGACAGACTGACAGACAGACAGACAGACTGACTGACTGACAGACAGACATATAGACTGACTGACAGACAGACAGACAGACAGAGAGACAGACAGACAGACTGACAGATAGACAGAGAGACAGACAGACCGACTGACAGACAGACAGACAGACAGACAGATTGACTGACTGACAGACAGACAGACTGACTGACTGATTGACTGACTGACAGACAGACAGACAGACAGACAGACAGACAGACAGACAGGCTGACTGACTGACTGACTGACTGACTGACAGACAGACAGACAGACATACAGACAGACCGACAGACAGACAGACAGGCAGACTGACTGACTGACAGACAGACAGACAGACTGACTGACAGGCAGATAGACTAACAGACAGACAGACAGACAACAGTATTAAGCAAAAGTTTATAATTATGTTCTAATAGCATGAAAATAACCCCTCTGAGCTTAACACACTTCAATTTTACGTATTATATTTAAATAAAATAAAGATATTATGCGAATGGGAGAATTATGATTGAAAAGTAGTAAAGCTTTATTATGTGCTTTGCAATCTCAATTTAAATTGGGTATTTATCGATTTCATAATTCTCCATCTTAATAACAATAAAGCGCAATAAAATATTTACGAGTAATCTTTTCAACCTATTCTTAAATCAAAGTGAAAAAAGCGGTTTTTGTGAATGGATTCAGAATTCAGGAGTCATAGCAAACATACGTATATGTCCTTCAGTTAGTAATCTGTAAATGCTGACATAAGGAAAAATGATAACTATTTTTAAGTATATAGGAGTATAAAAATAACTAGGGCATATTTTTTATTGGGTTTCTGCAGCAAATAAGTCAATCAAGCTTATTTTTTCGGTTAGCTCCTTTTCTGCCTAGCGTCAGGGTTAGTGTTACATTCTTACCCATTTCTACCTCTACGTTATTGCCTGCGAGTGCATCATTGCACTGCAGGTTTCGTGCCTTGGGGCATTCCCCATTACCCGGAATAGTCGAGGTACATACACTATGTACCGGTCGTGGGAGCCGATGTCGGCATTGTAGGTAAGTTTGGGCAGCGAATGAGGTTTGTCTTTTTGTATATTTTCCCTCCGTTCGTCGCTGTTTAAGTTTCAAATCCGGTCGATGTCAATAGGACTATGGTCAAGATTGGTCAATCAGTGACGTTGGTGCTTACTACTCGTCTCTTTAATCTATATAATAGAGATGAGTTCTCTTAGCAGAGGTCACCCGCCTCGAGGTCGCGCATGTAGAGATGCCTAGTTGTTGAGGTGTTCGTGTGGCCTGTAGTTGGCACGGTCAAATAAACCGCCAGCCGGACCACAAAATCCTTGAAGGTCTTCATGTTGAAGGTCCAAGTTGAAGGTCTCCATGGCCGAAATTACGTCATAGCGGTCACCCCGCTATGATGTAATTTCGAACGTAGCGATCTGCATCGACGACGGTCCATACGAATAAGTTCTGCTGGGCCTGCAACCACTATCTCTGTTGATAGCTCAAGAGTGAGCACCAGGCCGGAGCAGCATATGTTAATTTTGGTTTTAATGTAGATTTTAAAACGCTTTATTTTAGTTTTCAATGGTAGCTTGGATGCCAGGACGGAACGTAGCATCACTCGCGCACCTCGGGAATTGCGGATGACGTAGTCGACGTGTCATGCGCAACATTCTGACCATACGGCATCCAAGGTAGGTGGTCACGGCCTTCTAATACACGATCTCTTGACCTCAGAGCGTCAGTGGTAACGGTAGGTTCCTGAGACGGCGGGTGAGTAGTACGGTCGTCTTCCCAACATTAAAGGCCAATCTCCACTCATCCAGCCCCGGCGGTAGCAGTTCCAGCAGGCGTTATATCCTGCCAGCGGCGATAAGGGCTTTTATGGACGATGTGGAGGAGGCGCTATTGTCCGCATATAACGCCAGCTCACATCGTCCTCCCAATGGCGTAGGCATCCTGCCAGGGTTGGAATGTTATTGGTATAAGCCGGGTACAGGATCGGCGAAAGACAGCTGCCCTGTGGTACGCCGGCTCTTATTGGTTTCACTGCGGACTCAGCATCCGCGGAACAGAACGTCCTAGACATCGTAGTATTACATTCTGACCTTTAGAAATGACGCCAGTTTATAGAGTAATCCAGAGTGCCACATCCTATGGAATACCTTCTCTATATCGAGAAAGACAGCTAAGAACATGCAATTGCAAGATACTGCAGCACCCTGTACAGCTATGGAGTGATCCCTCCTGAATCCATGTTATTCTACCCTTAGTTGTATACACAGACAGATTCTTCTTAATAGTATTCTTCTCAACAGTTTGGCTATGTGCGGTAGCAGCGAAATTGGCCTGTAATTAGCCGGTTATGTCCTTCCTTCCTGGGCTTCGGCAGAACAATAACCCTGCCGGCTTTCCAATCTTCGGGAAGTGGAAAGTCCGCAATACTTCATTGTAGAGCCGAGCTATCTCTACTAGTGTTCTGTTGGGCAGCTGTAAAAGTGCTGCGTTTGTTATCCCGTCGTGCCCCGGTGCCTTCTTCGGTTGCAGGCGGGTTACTGTCCTCCGCAATTCAGCGGGGGAGATGAACCACTCCTCATGCTCACCTTTCCATGCGGTGGCACGGGCGATGACAAAAATTCTCGTACGCGGCTCTCCTTTTGAGCATGAAGCTCCATAAACTTCGCACTTGTTGAGTTCGGCAAAAATTGCTCCTCTAAATGCTCTACTATCCGCCCTACATTAAAATGGCCGCCTGCGTTGTTGGTCGGCGGGTCGACATGGGGTCTGGTTTTTGTTATCTGTCGGCACAATTTGTAGTGCGACGCATCTTGCTCTTCCACTTCCCAAATACGCGGCTTCCAGACTTCTCCTCCGTAGGCCTGTATTGGTCATCTGGTTGAATTTCGTCTTTAGTCTGGGACAGCGAGTGCGCGCCCAGAGCTTTCTCAAAATTTTCTTAAAAAACTTGTTGAGCACCTCAAAATGCTTCGTCTTATCCGGGAAGCACTTTGCGATGATGGGTGGGTAACGTGCCTTTAGCCTCCTTGGCTCCTGGCACTGCTGGTTTTGCTGTCAATTTTGCATAACTAGTCGAGGGCCTTTGAACATCATCCGATGGTAGTCCCGGCGGGTTGGTAATGGGTGCTTACGATGATCATTCGGCAGATGGCGGTAAGAGCCGCATATGTGGAGGACTCCCAGTTATAGGATTTCTCCCCTTCCTGCTCGAACTCAGCCGTGTCCACAATACTACGACGGTCCTGTGAGATGGATGGGGTTGGTTTTGATGGAGATGGTGATTTGGTAGATGAGTTATGTACTCACAGGTGGAATTCCTTCATCTTTTGAGGATGATGATGATGATGACGATTATAAAATAGGGTAACCGACGCATTACCTTTTTCCATAGAGTGAGGCATCGCTCTCCGGTGACGTGTGTCTCCACGCCTACTTCATGCTGCGAAATAATGGCGCCGGTTCCAATCCACTCGTGCACTCAGTTACGGTGGGCGTGAGTGTGGCGCTCGATGCAGAGGCCTTAGATCGCGATGCTGGTTTTCTAGGATCTGACTGAACGTAGCTATTCTCAATTGCTCCAGTTTGAGCAGGTCCCTCGTCAATAGGGGCCGATCCAATACTCCTTGGTGATCCGGTAATTTCCTGCTGCGGAGTGGGAGGTGGGTTACCCATTATCCGACATGTACAATTGCTCAACTGGTGGTTACTGAGTGTCCTGTCTGATACAATCTAAACTACAAGCCGACCCGCCGACGAACGACGACAATACGACGCAAGAGGTGTGAGTGGGAGATGGTGGTGAAGCCGCAACACTTTGAAGCACTGCCTACCGCCCTTTCGACACGAAAAGGTTAGGGGAAGTGCTTAGTAACACTCATGTATGTGACTGGACAAGCAAAGCACGGCACGCGCCTGAGTGTCTAAGGTTTTGCCTAGGGGCCGTTGACCTCGATGCCCTACAGAGTGGACACAGCGTTTGGCGGAATATATCGTAATGGCAGGATGTGTGCAAGTACTGCTAATTGCAGCACCATACACCTAGGAGATCCTTACACCTATTTCTATAGCCAAATAGCAATACTTGCATTAATGTGCTCTGGTGTAGAGAGTATATGTATAGGCGGTAAGGCTAGTGTTTCCAGGCGTCCGGATAAATCCGAACACAGTCAGGCTTTTTGGTTGCATGTCCGGCCAAATTAGACGGTGTCCGGCCCGTCCGGCTTTTGTTAGGCTTTTCAAATTTGATCATCTTTTTACATTTTTATGTACTTACATACGTAATATTGCAATTATTGAAATTAATGTTGAATATTGAAAGATAAATAACAAAGAAGACTGATTTATTTAATTTTATTGATTTTTCATTAGAATTTAGGATTTTATAGTATAAAATAAAAAGCAGTGTTTTACTTTAAAAAAAATGTCATCCTATACTTACTAAAAAATTAAAGAAGTCCGGGTTTTTTTGCCAAAATATCCGGTTAAGCTCGCTGTTCTGTCTGGCTTTTTGGTTTTAAGACCTGGCAACCCTAGGTGAGGCCATCGAACTTCCTTAGTGGTGACAACGCACTCTTTGTTTGTAGCTGGTTACAAGTTTTTATGAGCTGTATTAGGTGTTAGGTTTTTATTAGGTGGGCTGTAAATTCTCTTGTCACTTCAGTTTTCCAAAAAAAGAAACATATTCGACCTGTATGACCAGCTATACATTTAAGCACGACATTAACATTATACTGTCAACTGTATCGCATTTCTTTGTACTTCCCGCTCATTAAGGAAATAAACTTGTCTGGTTTGCTACATATTAAAAAAAACAAACATAAGCAAATCTACTGAGGGAAACAAAAGCCTGTTTAAACAACGTGGTTATTGCGAAAGATAATATTACAAAGGAGTAGTTTGTTAATTTCACATAAGATGTTTTAACCGAACTAACGATAAAACCGATCAAAGATAACTTTGTTAATTGTGTATAAAGTGAAATATAATTTGACCTATCTATAGTATATAAATAATTAAGGGTTCACTTAATTATTGTTCATGAATAACTTCATAGAATTTAGAACTTTAAAACTAGAAGTTTAAAACTTGCCACTTGCCACTCACACTCCCATCGCAGTTGCGTTCTGCAAGTTGCCGCCGTGTTTGGCACTACAGGTCGGCCGATACAATATACGGTATTTTTATATCCTAACCCAGGGTTTCTGATTCAGTCCCATACCTACTTGTTTCAGATCCTGTCGTTAATGTGGTACTTTAGGGAGCGGACCTTTTTATTTCATCTTCTGTTGTGTCCATCGAAGGCAGCTCAGACATGGTTTCGTTGCCCCTGTAAAACTGAATCACGCTATAAGCAGTAACACCAGCGCTCTTAAAAAGAAATTCCGGCTCCAGATCCTTCAAAACAGACATTATCAAGTAAAAATCAAAGCACATCGGCAGGATTGGCGAGAAACTAGTTCGCCTGCTTTCAGAAACCCGTGCATTCTGGTCTCTCGCCAAGGCTACCCAAAGAATCTTCTGCCAGCCATCTCTTCCATCTCTGCACAGAAAGAACGATTCACTGGCCCTTTAATCGGAACGGAAGAAGAAAGCCAATATGTTAGGCTCTTTTTTGCATCCAACTTTACTCTCAATGATGGGGGAACACACCGCCGACCAGCCCGAATTCTCCATGACGGATGTGATGTGATTCACACAATTCAGTACGCAGTAATATAATTGAAAGTATTATTAACGGCCAGCTCATGAGGTACCTTGAAGATCACCAACTTATTAGTGAACGCTAGTACGGTTTCTTTGGGGGTCGCACAGCCTGTGATCTTCTGGTTTATCTCACTCATAGATGGGCATAAGCAGTTGACTCCAAGGGGAGGCCCTGGTTAAAGCCTTCGATCGGGATTGGCACAAAGCGCTTCTTTCAAAACTACTTTTCTATGAGCTTCCCGATAGTAAAGTAAATTATAATTACAGCCTATACACGAACCACAGCTGGGCACAGGCCTCATCTCACTTCTGAGATGGTTTTAGGGCAAGAAAGTTTTCACCGCACTGCCCAATGCATGTTGGCGGACTTAATATGTCTTCGATATATTTTTTATTTCTCAGACATGCCAGGTTTCCTCGCGATGTTTTCCTTCACCGCCGAGCCCGTGGTAAATTAGCATTTAAAAAAAGTTCTTATAAAGAACACCTTTGTCGTGCATGCTCAGTGGCAGGGCACTCCACTTGTTGCCTCAGCCAGCATCAAAATCTTCTGCGTTAACATATCGAGTGTTACGCTCTTTCATTGTCACTTCAAGGTGAGGGCAAAATTGGCCTCCAAAAAGTGCTCAGCAAAGCGGGACAGTACAATTGACAGTTTCATGCCGGCACACCACTTTACAATATGCAGTTATGCCTAGGCCAGGGATCCCCAGTGCCAACTCCTTCCATTTGACCGTATCCGGCACAGAGTGGCTTGACGACGGTGTTCTCTCTGATTGGCTCTATTCTCTGGCACTGCGAAGATGTTGCATCCGTTTAAATTTCCTATCGCATTTACCAAGGGGAGTTCTCTGAGGAATTCTATTGGCCAAATTTCACCAACGCTCCTCCCGACAAAGCTCACGTTACTATCCCTACTAGATAGATACTTGACGATCCACTACTGTGCGATTTACTAGGAGTTTTCTTCCTCGCACGACTTTTTGTGGAATTGTTTACCACCGTCGATTTTTCTGGACCGATATGACTTAGTGACCTTCAAGAAACTGGTAAGCTCGCCTTTAAAAGATTTTAGTCCACTTGTATCTTGTATATTTTAGACATACGTTAGGTCGAGAACTGTATAAAAGTGACAAAAATTACGAAATAGTTTATTCACACTGCGTTAGGTGAGATTTAGTACAAGAAATATAAACTGCGATAGTAAAAATGAGTCATTTGTAAAAGTTTGTGTTCAGAATGACACAAAGAACACATTAATTCTTTACTGCAACTTACCTATTGGTGCGTTCGTAAGGAGGGAATAAGGAACAATTAAAGAGAGATTACCTCCAAGACGGTAGAATTTGTGGCAATTTTCTTAATTTTCTTCTTTAACACACAACTTTGCACTTATATTTATCGTCTATAAGTTCAAAGCGTTAGTCTCGCTTATTTTAAGTCATTATTTTCAATTAGCCAACACGCGCCACCGGCGAATCATTTTAATATACGTTTTCTTAAGTGACACTGATGCAGTGTTGCCATTCTGAGATCTTGCGTGGAACTAAAACTACTTCTTGAGTTGAAGATAGAAAATTAAGGAAATTAATAGGTTAAGAATATATGCAAATATATATTCATTAGGTTAGGACATTGAAATTAAGGAGATATGCACCATTTTCATATAAAGATATACATCGTAGCGTATTCGCGTCAACACCTACTTTAACAAAAATAAAAAAAACTTAATAACAAAGTACTTGAAAAAAAAATGAATTGCAGTAATAAAAAGTAACCAACAGCATGATGCTACATTGACAAAGTTACCGCAGCGCTAATATTCTGTCTGATCCACATAAAGGAACATAAATAGTCGTAACATATATTTTGATCTAGTTGAATATACAGTAGTGTTATCTACTCATGAAATTTAATCCAGTTAACAAATTTAACTACGTCAATAGATTTTTACATACTACACAACATTGTGCGAAATTCCAAATCGAAACGTTATTTTCTTTTATAAAATCATCTACTATACATTGTGAAATTTGTTATTGTTGTAGCTCATCATAATTAATACTATCTTCGGCAAAATATTAAATTTATTATTTTATAGATTTATAACTCTGAAAATTTTTAATTACACTTGGCTTATTATAATTGTACCTACCTAAATTAATAATTACTACGTTCACTTATCTTTTTTATTTAATTCATTTTTGACGATTTAGTACATTTTATGTTCGAAGAACCGACAACCTTTGGGGAAAAAAGGTTCTCGAGTGGCAGCCCAGTACCAGTAGGCGAAGTGTAGGGCGATCCCCCACTAAATGGAGTGACGACCTGGTAAGACATGCAGGAAGTCGATTGATGCAGGTGGCTCGGAACCGTGCTTTGTGGCATTCTTTGTGGGAGGCCTATGTTCAGCAGTGGATTTGTGAAGGGCTGTAATGATGATGATGATGGTGATATTTAATAAAATATTTTTTTATAAAGAAGAGAAAAAATAATAATAACATCGTTAGAAATATCATAAGAACTATTTATACGTGGTAGAGCCATACCGCAGTTATATTAGTAGTATAGTTGTAGCACAAATGGGTCGGCTCGACCGGGGAAGGACCACGCTCTCACAGGATACCAGCGTGAAATAGTAGCATAATGCTGCTGTAATTCGTATGGTGAGTGTAGAGAACCGGAGACCCATTTTACTGGAAACGAGGCATTCCATCTTAGTCCTTACGGGTGAAACGCATCTGCATTTTAATTTGTAATCGAGGATAGGTGTAGATGTCTAAGGGCCGCAGCAACGATATACCATCAGGTGGATTGTGTGCTCGTTTGTCCCCCTATCCTATAAAAAAAATTGATAATATCAATACTTACTCGATATGTTTTACTTTTAAGAATCATTATAATTTATTCTTGTTGCAGCTACCCGATTCTGAAGTTTTTTTTTTTATACACAATCGTGAAATTATAGCAACAAAGTTGAATTTATTTAAATCGTACCTTTGTAGCAGACGACAGCCTACGACGTCTCTTATTATAATTGATGAGGAATTTGAGACGATGGCACTCGTCAAAGGAGCATTTATCCGTGACCGAGTACATCAAGATAAACGCCTCCGCCCAGCGGATGTTGCTTTCTAAGTTGGCATATTCGTTTTCCTGTAACATATTCAAACTACCGACTGGAAACAGTCACAACCATAAGTAGTATATAAAATACAACAAAGCCGTAAAAAAGGAACTTACATGCGGATCTCCAGCAGAGTCGAGTATTTCAAAATAAACCATTTCATTATCGATCACAGTTTGAAAAGCGTAGATCTTTTCTAAATTAGGATCATATTCACCAATAAAACGCCGCGTAATGAATCGTACTACTAACGCTGTAACAATTTTTTTATTGGTTAGTTGAGATGCCTACTTACTACTCTCACTTATTTTGAATGATATTTCTAATATATTAAGTTCATTAGTATTGAATATATAAATAAATATAAAAGTTAGTTAAAGTTAAAGTTACAGGTTTTATACGTCTCCCTGCTGGACACAAGTCTCCGCTCATTTCTGAGAGGATTTTAGGGCAAGGAAGTGTCCGCCGCGCTGCCCCAATGCGTGTTGGCGAACTTC
>DWHP01000299.1:0-21363 GCA_018247895.1 Parnassius honrathi
CGTAACATTCGAGTTTAGATAACGGCGCACGGGAGTGAGTGCATCTTGTGAAGCAAGGCAACGCAAGTGGGTGTGGCAGCTTACATCGGTGACGTCAGATCATAAGACACACTTTCTCACACTACCTTTACTTAACCCTGACGTCGCCTTGTGATCGACCCTGCTCCGGAACTAGGTAAGTTTTTTGTTTGCTTGTGCAGCCACTATATAATAGTAATTCATATGCCAGGTTGCTCGTCGAGTTGGGGTACTGATGGGCCCTATCCCAGTCGACGTTTGTCGCGGCAACTGAGGGCCGTAACAATATGTCATACGTATTTTTTCTCACTACTAGGCACAGGCCTTCTCTCATTCCTGAGAGAATTATGAAGCATTTATGTCGCCGCGCTGCTGCACTACTTTTAACGGAATTCACCCGCCGTTTAAAAATTTAATCCCTAAAACAGGTCCCTTCGATACATTTTCTTCACTCATCACGTGGTAAATTAGCAATTAAAATGCAACGAACAAGTGCATTCGTGCTGGCGGTTATCGAACCCAAGTTGCTAGCGTACTGGGAAGCTTACGGCGAGTGTCCTCCTCTATATAACCTCAAGCTATAACTGCTTAGGCTGTTATTATTGAATGTAACAATGAATTGATAATCAGCGAATGAGATAAATGTTCGAAAACAAAAACGTCTTTAGTGATAAAGCACGCAGGCTACGTTTATTGTGTCGATACGCAATAAGTTCGTTATTAAGATTTTAGTGTTTCATGAAATTATTCTCTAAAGAGAGACATAGCTCATTAGTTACACAGTCTATGGCCGCAAGTACATCCCTCCCGAAATCTACTTTTTCTGAAGATTGTCGGATGGAGTGGCGATCGCATTACTAAATATATAGGGCCAATTTTTCAATCCTCTTTTTATTCATAGAATAAAATTCAACACAAATAAATTAAAAATGACAGTTGTATGTTTAAAATAGTACAATTGTTTCATTTTTATATTCAGTCAGGTTATTCGACGCATAACTATTATCTGACCGTTGAAAAATTAGCCCAGTAACTTATAATCCAGATTTATACATTAATAGCATTTTTTGATATGATATGCTGGCTGAATATTCCCTATAATCGAGTTTTATGAGCTCACGACACACATGTGAAGGAAATTAAAAGCAAAATGAATAAACATGCCTAAATAAAAAAAGTAATAAAAAATCCAGATTTGTAATTATTTCACTTTTAAAAATATCCTTTTATTTTTCTGTGTAGGTTATTTACTGCGCCGCCTCTTATATCTATCTCTGCTAAGCCTTATGGTTGACGGAAAGAAAATTCTCTTTTTTTACTATTCTTAATCGGAGTCTGACTACTATTCCAATCGATTATCTACTATCCAACTACCTATCTTTGACGTTGTCCGCCATATGTACTACTTTGTACATAATAGTGCCAATAAATATATAAATAACGTAGAAAATAACTCGTACTTACCTCATAAACCAAAAACATGCTCATAAATATTTGGATGATATTGTAAATTATGATAGGCTGTTTCAGCGAGTACGGTTTCCTGTCTCTCATGTACCGAGGACCCACAGAAGTGCAAAAGTAAAGGTACGTGGCAAGAAGCGTTAGGAGAGGACCTGGTCCTGACATCAGCCACCAGTTCTCTGTCCGAGGATCTGGAAAAAATAATTGTTGCCTTGTATTAAACATACTATAGTAGATTTTAATAATTTTAATAGAATAAGAGTCACAAATGAGCACACAGTCCACCTGACGGTAAGTAGATGCTGTGGTTCATAGACATCTTTATCAATCCTCAGAAAAGGAATCAGAATGCAGAAGCGTTTTCACCCCTGAAAACTAAGATGGAATTGCCCGTTTCCAATATAAAGTGAGATAAAGTGATCACTACCTTTCTTCTTCCAGCAGTTAACTTTCTTATTTAAATATTTCTACTTATGTATGGATCAATGTTATAAATTATTTTTGTATAATATGTTTGTATGTAGGTATGCTTAAAAAGTATGTCTTATGTATTATTTAAAATATCATTATATATTAGGTGTAGAGTACTTATATTTTTTATGGGATAATGGTGATAAGCGAGCACACAGTCCACCTGATGGTATGTGGATGCTGTGGCCCATAGACATCTATCCTCCACTGAGAATCAAAATGCGGGTGCAGTGTCGCCCTGACTTAGATGGAATATCCTCCATATTCCATCTAAGTCGTCAGGTCGTAGGTCGAATAACCTCGATTTCAGTAAAACGAGTCTCCGATTCTCTACACTCACCATACGAAACACAGCAACATTAAGTTGCTATTTTACGCTGGTATTCTGTGAAGTCGTGGTCCTTCCCTGGTCTAGCCGGCCCATTCATGCTGCAACCATAATAGCCGCAGTGTGGCTCAACCACGTAAAAACTTGTATTATTGAGGTCATTTGTGGTTACATATATTTATAATTGTATTTACACGTATGGTATGTACATTTTCATATTTATATTCATGTATAAATATTCTCATGTTTTTATTGCACCTGCTTAAGTTTCTCTGCTTAGCTGATGGTTGACTACTAGATAATGTCTAAAGGCATTAAGTTCGACAATTATACATTTTAAGTGCAATAAAGATTTTAAATAAGAAGTAGAGGTTTAAACTTTTAAGCTGCTAGTTCACGCTGGTATACTGTGACATAATGGTCTTTCGTCGGTTCAGCCGACCCATTGGTGCTACAAACATAATATAGCTGCAGCATGGCTCTACCACCTGCAACGCTTCAAAAAAATGATGCTCTTGAAACAACTTCTTTCCAAACGTTAAAAATACAACCAGATCCGTTCTACTATCATGCCACCTACCAGGAAAATATATAAAGATATATAAAGATAAACGCACTGACTACTGATACCACGTAGTTTAAGTACCATAGATAACTTGTACAATTTTATTATATTCTAAAAGCATTAATTAATATTTACAAGGATATTTTATAAAATCAACTTATCGTTCACAATCATAGTCTGTATATTTTATAATTTTGTAACAAAATTTATTAAAACTAAGTAATTGAATACATTTCTATCATTTTTAGAAATGGCTGTCTGTCTGTCTGTCGGTTTGTTTGTGTGAAGCGTATCTTCGTCTTAAAGTTAGCTGTTAATTTATTAAAATCAGTAAATCCATTAAACGTTATGATTAATATTCTGAAGTATGGGAACGCAGTATAGGTTCTGTTTTTACTATGGTATGGGTACGAATTTCAAATGAAGGGCATTTTTGTAATTAAATAAATTAAAACTATGTTCTGTAATGATATAATTGTGATATAAACGCAGTAAACAAAAACAATAAAGAATAACGTAATAAACTTTACAAAAAATATATAAACCCTCATCTCAGTGAAAAGAGTATAATAGTCAACCAATGTCATCGATAGATGGTGTTGTGCATATTAATTATTGAATTAAAATTTAAATAAGTAGGTTTGCCGATAATTTTTTCTTAACTGCTGAGTACCTACAACACGATAAATCAAATTTTAATAGAGCTGGAACTTGGTGTTAGGCATATTATGATTCTCATTTGCAGTTCCAAAAGTTTTATGATTTATATTGTCGTGAAATTGAAAAATTACGTTACCCGATTTTTGAATTGTTTTTCTATTATATCTACCCGTCCTTTTCAAATACCATATAATTTTTATTTTACTGTCATAATAAATTAACTACTATCATTTATATAGATGGCGTTATAAGTATTTTCAAGTACCATTAGGTTTAATTATAGGCGAGATGAAATAATTACTTTGGTTGCTGCTTTCAACGCAGTGCTTGTATTGGACACAAATCAATACAGGAAAATACAGCAAATAAAAGTTTCTTAATTTATCTGATAACCGTTACAGCATTTTATAGTCCACTACTGAACATAGGCCTCCCCTTTGATTGCCTCATATTTGACATAGTTTCCACGATCTATCACGCACGCTTTATCCGATTACGGAACCGATGGAGAGGGTTTTATACTATAATATACAGCCAATATAATATGGACTACGGCTGGGTATGGGCATTCAGTGAAATAAATATTTAAAAAATTCTCATATTTCTTCGAGCGGGGTCCATAGTGCCGTTCTGACGCATTTGTTCTCTTTACTTTAAAATTTGGAATTAGTAATAAAGTGAATATTATTAATTTCTTATTTGCTAAGTTAATAGGTACTCAAAATTTGACAAAATTCTTATTTTAAACCAGAAGTTTTTTTTTCGTTTGCAAATGCATTTATAAAATTTCATTTATTTTGGATATAGTTAAAACGAAAAGAATAAAATTTAATATACCGTAAAGTTAGTTTCGCCATTTACTGACAGATGTCGCTGTTCACTGTGTTTAAACTTTATATACTGAGTCATAGATTATTACTTCTGTGCGATACTTACTGATTGACTAGCTCATCTACCAACGCACAAGCTTAACCTAAACCGCTTGAAGTAGAAATCTAAAATTTGGATGGTAAATTTGGAAGCTACCTTTTATGACGTAGAAATCCGCTATGAAATCATTTCGGAATATTCGATCCCTATGAGTTTGAAATAAATGTGTTATAGTTTATTATTTTATTATTGACTCGATTCTTACTGAGAGTACCTATTGATTTTAAAAAATAAATAAATACGACTTAAAAATAACCCGTTACGGTAGAGGGGACAGGGTCAGTGAATGTGCAATTTTGTATGGAGATAAATATTTTGTTATTTCTTAAAACAACCCCTTACTGAAGGAGGAAGAAGAGGGTGGATCATGTTTAATTCGTAGAGAGAAAAAATATTTAATGGTTTGAAGACATAAAATAATAAAATTTGACTCTTACGGTTCTAAAGCAATTGGCACAATAACTTTCTTTTATTAAGAAGGCATCCTCTAAGAAAGAAGTTTTGGAAAATTTAAATCTTTAGATGGTAAAATAAGGTTTATAGAATCTTTTTTTAAGGGGTGATATCATATTTGCATCGGGAAAAATTATTAAACGATTATTGTAACTTTAAAATTAGTACAAATACTTTAGGATTAAAATAATGCAATTAGGGTTTTTTAATTTACTAATATCTCACCTCAAAGTGTTAAAACCAGCATATACAGTATGCGCAGAAAAAATGGGTTTTAATTGCATGGTGGTGGGGAAATCCGTAAAACTAAATTATGATAATTATTAATAGTAATCCGACAAAAAGATAGTGAGATCAGAAAAGATAAAAGGGCTTTACATGTTTTCGGAGCCATGGGATGAAACTCTGCTAAACTCTTGACTCCGAGCTGCTACTGATAATTTCTTGATAAAAAACCGAACTGATTTAAAACCCGATCACACCTATCACTTAAAGGTCAAAAAACTTTCCTAGGTTGAGTTTAGTTTTATTTTTCATTTGTGTGCAAGATAACACATAATATATATACTTAGGCAATTTGATTTACTCTTAATTTTTTATGTGGGTGCTTAGTTTTAGGTAGGCATTGGATTGTAGTTTTCATTTCAATTATTGTGTTTAATATCAATAATTAATGATGGCGCTTGCTTATTTTAGGGCAATCTATTATTTGTTGTATGGAAACCAAGTATTGGCTAGAGAAATTCGGTAGCAAATTAGAGATTGCATTATTACGGTTATTTTGTTTTTTATTTACAAAATAAAA
This sequence comes from Parnassius honrathi, assembly GCA_018247895.1. Taxonomy (NCBI): domain Eukaryota; kingdom Metazoa; phylum Arthropoda; class Insecta; order Lepidoptera; family Papilionidae; genus Parnassius; species Parnassius honrathi. Next base: position 5,695 of record DWHP01000299.1, read on the forward strand.
TACAAGCGTGCACTTTGCCCTATTCGTTTCTTGATTCGATTGTGGGTCCGTTTATCTGTTCGTTCATTTGTATGTCTTATTGACCGACTAACTAAATGATTTTACTCAGATTAGTGTCTTTCTAAGTCTCGCGACAGTTTAATTTACAAATCATCACTTAGAATGGTAAAAGTACTAATTCCACGCAAACGAAGTCGCAGGCACATCTACTTTTTAAAGAAAACATGGGCAATGGTTTGAAGAGAGCTAGGCCCGAAGTTTCTCTTCGTGATAGAATCCTTAAGATTTTTGAAATAGGAACAGAATAATTGCAATAGTCCAAAAGATATGTGAGATGAAATGACAATATAAGTCAAATAGTCCAAAGATCCTACACCCGATTAAGAAGGAAGTGTTCCGAGTAGCAGCCATGAACCGGTAAGTGGAGTATGGGGTGGCTTCCGACTAAATAGAGTGTTGATGACGTTACTTGGGGCTATATTTAGAGGGACCGTATTTGGTTGCATTCCATAGAGAAGGCCTGTTCTTAGCAGTTGACCTGGAAGAGTTTGTAATGATAGTGATGATAATTTCGGGCATCATTGCTTAAGTTAGCATTCATTTTCGTGCGTGGGAGCAATAAATAACCATTAACGTCGCAGCGATAAAAGGCCATTTGTACTTAGTTAGCGTCTAGGCATTACCTATAAATACTGTCACAACTAGACACTGATGGATCGAATATATGTAATATAGAAATATAGGCTAAGAAATAAACTCATACTCGTTGCATTACATTTGAATACAGCTGCATGCAGATATAATCATTGCTTTGCTTGAATGTCTAATACATACATTATTCATTCAATGACTAATACCACAACAGGTGCATAATCATTCATAAAAAGATATGTTTTTACACTAGTATAAAGAATAATTTTATAATATTGATTATTTTTAATTCTTATAAACCAGTATTAGCCTTTTATTTCACCTATTGGTAAGCGATGATGAAGCCCCAGATGATAAAACGTACAGTGTTAGCTCAACAAAGCCAATTCATCTTCCCTTAAAGTTCCTTGAAAGTAAATTAACGGACTCATTCAAACTTTGCTCAGCTGCAGTTCCATGAACATCGCAGTCTTGAGTCTGACTGGTGTGAAATTGGTCAATTACCGTATTTTCAAAGCTGTCTTGAAATTTGTTACGATTAATAGGGTGAATTCCAGCAGTCCTAAATCCATTGAGAGCTTTGCTTATGTTAGCTGTTTTGTTGTAAGTCTTTGTAAAAGGTCTCCAACCTCCTAATCGCTTATTCGTCTAACGGGTTTGTTAACCATGTATAGCTCACATTTTTTACTGTATGCTATTTTCCATTTCGTTTCCAGTCCAACGTAAATTGCAATGCATCAAAGGTAACACGAATTAACACGAATCAAAGTATTGCTTCTTTATTTTGCTTTGCCAATATTTTACACCGGTATCTGAGCAAGCGTAGTTATTCCCCGGCTAAGTAGACCCATTTGTTCTTTCATACGCTGGAACACAATTTCATAACATATCGTGACGTAAGTTACTCCGTTTTAGTCTGTTGTTGCAGTGAAAACTTCTTTAGCATCGTTGAGATTTTAAAGTCTATGAAACGAAAAAGCCACAGTAAAAAGAGACAGACACATAAATTTATAAGATTTAACTTGGGAGAAAATGAGATAGGAAGCATTATAGCTCAATGCTCGCGAGGAAACAGTCGAAAACGCCGCCAAAACGGCGTCGCATACGCGTTTTGTTCAACAAGGTACGAAGGTGTCGTGTGCCTATGCAATAAACAAGCAATGAAGAACGGCCATTATATTAAAAGGATTGTTACATTTACATACATAAACATAAACACTCACGCCTGTCACCCAGAGGGATAGGCAGAGACTACAGACTTCCAATTGGCACTATCCTGACACCTCTCTCGCCTCCTTCACATCCATATACCTAAGCATACATGCTCGTCGGTTAAGCGTACTCCCAATTTGGCCCGTTTTCAATAAATCGCCAATTTGGTCGATATATTTTCGCCTAGGATGTCCCTTTTCCACTCTGCTATTCACTTCTGCAACATAAATTTTCTTTGTCACTCTTTCCTCATTCATTCTTTCCACATGACCAAACCACCGAAGCATTTCTTTGTTAATCCTGGTCACAACATCATCTTGCAAACCACACTCTTCTCTTATCACACAATTTCTCACCCTGTCGTGTTACATTTATTTACAATAAAATTAAATTTTCTCATATTTTATGCTGAACTTGTAGTTTAAATTATAATATTAAATAAATCATTTAAAGCATTTGTATTTAATATTTTATTTTATTTGAAATTTTCACTTCTGTCGCGTGTGAGCTGCACGAATGTTTTTTTTCTGTAAAATGAGGCTAACAAACGAGCACACAGTCCATCTGATAGTAAGTGGATATTGTAACAAACACATATCATTATCTGTCTTCGATTAAGAATCAAGATGCCCTTTTACCCCATTGGATGATGATGGGATGCTTTGTTTGCAATAAAAAGGGCTTCTGGGTCTCTACACTCATTACACGAAACACTGCAGCATTAAGCCGCTTTTTTACGCTGGTATTCTTTGAGAAAGTAGTTCCCCACGGTCAAGCCGACTCATTCATGCAACAACCATAATATGGCAGTACGACTCTACAATGTGTAAAATTTGAAGAAGAGGAGGAGAGAGAAATATAATATCTAGTTTTATATTCACCATTAAATAAAACATTTTTGGCGGAGTCTCCAACCGACGCCCTCACAGAAACTTATCAACAAAATAGGCTATATATTGGTAGAAAAAATTAAGCGTACCCTTAACAGACGAGCATGATGTGAAAGAAGCGACAGAGGTGTATCAGGATCATGCCGAACACAAATCTGTAGTCTCTGCCTATCTGTCTATGTAACAGCCGTGAAAATTTGTGCATGCATTTTTATTTGATTTTAAAAGATTTCACTCCCTAACATTACGAATTTCGCCAGTGTCATCGAGGCATTTTAAATATTGGTTCCTTACATATGAAATTAGGGTTTTGTCGTACTGAGCAATTTGATCAGAAATATCTCCTCTTTGGTTAAGAGTTCCGAATTCAAATTTATAAATTTATGTAGCTGGTATATTTGAGTTTTAGAAACAGTCATTCATTTGTTTCTTCCTCAATGTAAAATATGCAATATCGATATATTTACGAGTGCGAGTTCCACCGTGGCACCTGTGCTGCAGAAACAGCTCGAAGGATTAATGACGTGTACGGCGCTGGTGTGGCAAAAGAAAGCACGGTACGTTTTTGGTTTCAACGTTTTCGTTCTGGAAATTTCGACCTTCAGAACTAACCCCGTGGACGGCCGGAGACCAAAGTGGTAAATGAAGAATTAAAGGCTATTGTGGAAGCGCATCAATCACAAAGCACTTTAGAGATAGCTACAGGCTTCAGGGTAAGTGATAAAACTGTATTAATCTACTTAAAACAAATCGGGAAAGTAAAAAAAACTTGAACAATCGGTACCTGAATGGAGTGAATCGGTCTTGCCGAACCGACGCGTTCGACAAGTTTGCTGTGTTACTTTGCTCAACCGACACAAAAATGAAGGGATTTTAAATCTAATCATTACTTGTGATGAAAAGTGGATACTGTACGATAATTGGAAGCACTCGTCGCAATTGCTGACCACTGAAAACCCAGCCAAATTCAGCCCTAATCGAAAATTGACTCAGAAAAAGTTACTTGCGAGTATTTGGTGGGCTAGCACCGGTGTCGTTCACTATAGCCTTCTAAAATCTGGCTAAACGATTACGGCATCTATTGTCAGTAACTGCAAACCATGAAGGTAGAACTAGCTGCTAAACAACCGGGATTGGTCAATAGCCCCGGCCACTGCTGCTTCACGACAACGTAAGACGACACACTGCACAATTAACAACCACTTAGATGAGCTACAATTGGAATGTCTGCGCCATCCACCATACTCCTCGGACCTAGCTCCAACAGATTACCATTTTTCCGGAATTTGGACAACTTCTTACAAGGAAAAAAATTCAACTCCAATGCGCCAGTCCAAACCGCCTTCAAAAATAATGATTCTCGCTCCCATAGTTTTTTTTGTAAAGGGATCAAACTACCTATGAGGTGGCAAAAGTGCATAGATAACAACGGTGCATACTTTGATTAATTAAATATATTTTACAAAAAAAATTTACTCTATATTCCTCCCGTACAAAACGCCAATTTCGTATGTTAGGACCTATTACCTACATAAATTGCAAATGGACTGACACACAGACTAGGATCTATTATTTGTAGACCCTGCAAAGACTTATTCCGTGCGAGATTTGAATCTCAGGCCCCGCAATAACGCAACTGAATATTTAGTCACTCTCTTTCCTTGCAGTCAAATGATGTGACTCAACAGGTAGAAAATAACTACAAGATTATTTTAATTGTTTTCCAAATATTATTTCTCACGACGAAGCTTAAACAGAAAATCGCAGCGTTTGAAAGGAGTCTTAATAAGACCTACCACAAAGATAATTAGACTATATTTAACTCCTATCACGTAGCCAGTAAGCGCATCGAGACTTCTGTCATTGAATACAAATGTGACATCACAGAATTATTTAGTCTAAAACTTGTAGGGAGTGCTTGTGAAATTTCGAATAAGTAGATAATTTTTAGATATATTATTTGACATTTCATTAAGTACATTTTTTAAATTCACTATAAAACTCTTTTTGTGTTCAGTCTAGCTAAGGGAACAGAACTACACTACGTTACTCATATAAGTACCTGTAATAAGTTTATGACACTACTATTATAGTAGGTAGAAGTAAAATTAACGGCTGGTAACTTTCTTTTGTTTTAAGAGCCGTGGTAGATCAGATGGTTAGCGCTCGCTGTAAATTTCAAAATACACGAGCAAACCGGGTTCGATCCCCGTTGGCACCAATGAAATTGTTAATTGCAATTTTAAGTGCAGATTTACCACGTGCTCGGCGGTGCAGGAAAACATAGCAAGGAAACCTGCATGTCTGAGAAATAAGAAAAAAATATATCGAAAACATGTGAAGTTCGCCAACACACATTGGTGCAGCGGGGAAGACACTTCCTTGCCCTAAAATCCTCTCAGAAATGAGAGGAGGCCTGTGCCCAGAAGTGGGACGTATATAGGCTGTAACTTTAACTTTTTTAACTTTAGAAACTCGTTGCATTCCCGAAACATTAAAAATATTGAAACACTTTGATGATCGGTGAAGGTCGCGCTCTTCTTAAAACCGGCTTAGCAGTAAAATAAGGCTTCTACTTAAGACAAAATGGTATCGTGGTCACGTACACACGGGTCACAGCTCACTCAAAGGCCAATATTTCGATACTACACACAGACACAATTATTTTATTAATATGTGTATTAATTAATGTTCAAAAAGAGTCACGCTGGATTTGTTGTTGGTTCTTCCACATTGTTGTAATCTATATAATCCATAGTTCATAATTATTTATTTGCATAGAATGTAGGTAGATATTACAAGAGTATTATTAAAACATAAAAATTCCTATACATTCTGCCTTATCGAGGCGTGCAAATTTTGACTAATTGTGACTAAAAATGGTCACTATTGCAACAAGTCTGTAATTATTAATATCTTTAGTATCGCCCTTTTTGAATAAATGTGTTTTAAAACTGAATACTTGAGATCTGCAGGAAAAATTCCTTGGGTAAAAGATAAGTCTACGATATGACTAAGTATTGGTGCTATAATTAAAGAACTTAGTTTTAATATTTTTGTCGGTAACTCATCATGCTCAACCGAATTAGTGTTTCATGAGAAAATATAATTTGATTAATTTCATCAGGAGTCGTGGGTCGTAAGAATATAGTAGGGTGACGGGATTGTTTACACATACAATTATTCGACATACTTGGTTTGTCTTTATTTGTCGAATCTATAAAAAAAATATTAAACCCATTTGCAATGTAATATCCTTGTACCAGGATTCTTCCATTGTAATTTATGGTGTCTATTTCTTTATTAGTTAGTCTATTGGTTATATTTGTTCTTATGACATTACATATAGCTTTACCTTTATTATTTGAGGCTGACATATATTTTTAATTTTGAATTTTTTGTGCCTTTAAAATAGATTTCCTAAGAATTTTAGCGTAACTTATGTATCTAATAGTAATGTTATCTACCGTAGAAGTAAACTTTACTTTGTAGATTTTCATTTTCAAAATCCGTGTTGTATTAATAAATTGTACATTGTATTGTACGCGGTAGAGCCCGAATGGATCGGCTCGACCGGGGAAGTACAACGCTCTCACAGAATACCTACGTAAAATAGCAGCTTAATACTGCTGTGTTTTTTATGGTGAGTGTAGAAATCCGGCGACACTTTTTTACTGAAAACGCGCATTTCGTCTTAGTCCTAAGGGGTGACAACGTATCTGCGTTTTGGTTCTTATTCGAGGATAAATTTAGATGTCTTTGGCCCATAGCATCCACTTACCATCGCCATTATTCTACAAAAACAAGAACAAATACCTTATCCGGGAATATTATTTATTGGCCATATAAATCGAGAGCTCATGCATTCTTTTACGAAGCGGTGTAGTTCGCCGAGCGTTACCACCCTTTTTTTGTTCACTATTTTGTTGGCTATTCTGTACCCGGCAATACAATGTTGTACAATTAAATTAGAAAAAAATATCATGGAATACTTTATCCCAAAAATTCTTATCAATCATATATATTTTAATAGTAAACTAATACATACTCTGTGGTGTAATGATCCTTATTAAAGTATTAATATTATAGGGGAGTGGATTTCTCCTACGCCGCCAAAATTGACACATAGATAAAAAGGGCAGTGACTGATAATATGTGGCCTTTTATGTTCAACGAAGGTTGGATGTTGCAAAAAGCGTATTGCGACAAACCAAAAATGAATTACGCAATTATGAAAGACTGGGCAGGTTCTGTGACGAAAGAGCGCGACACTGAATATTACAGACCATAAACAAAATAACAATCAAACTACATTTTATTGCAAAAAAATTCCATTGGCGTTGTTATTAGTTTTTAACGAATTAATTTAATACGGGATTAATATAAAGATGTGCGTTAGAAGAACAAAACAAAAACCGGTTTTACATTTGCGAAGTCACAGGGCTTTGTGTATTGATATTGATTGAAACGCAATGGGTAATTGGTACTTGATTGATTAATAAACAAATCTTGCGTAAATATGGAGCTTTAGAATATTATTAAAATTAGTGGTAATAAAAAACGGAAATGAATAGGAAAAAAAGAAAGAAGAAAGAATAATTTACAAGAAAAATTCAATAAAACAATTAAGAAAATCTGCCCTTCCACATTAGTCCATAAAAATTCCTTAATTGTCACTCCTAGCAGGCGGATTTATAATCGCTTCGTCGGGGTCGTAAACCAGAGGTTACGCACCATTTCACGCTACTTTACTTTTACTTTATATATATATATTTATATGTTAAACTAAAAACCCCACACTCCTGTATTGTGGAGGCAGTTTACAAACATAAATTGCACACAAAAACAAACATCCAGACCCGGAACAATTACATATTTGTAGACCATACAAATACTTGTTCCGTGTGCAGGATTCAAACCCGCAGACCCCAGCGCAGCCACTCATTGCTAAGCCACTGCGCCACGGAACCGTCAATATATGGTATACTTTTATATGCATTACCTATAACATAACATATTTTTTTAATTGTTGCCTGTCTGTTTGTTCCGGCTATTCTCCGAAACGGTTAGACCAACTTTGACGCGACTGTCACCGACTTACCGTTTAACTGTTTTTTTACTACACTGTTTTACCAATTTTATAAAGAGTAACTTAGGTTACTTTTATTTTAGGAAAAGATTTAATGTTTCGCACAAATAAATTAAAACCGATAAAACCCAGCCGTGATAACAAACAAACAGACAGTCCACCTGATGGCAAGATGATGCTGCAGCCCGTAGACATCTTCATTTCTCCTCGATTAAGAAGAAAGGAAAGGGGAGGCTTATGTTTAACAATGATCTTGTGAAGGGCTGTAATTACGATAATGATGTAGAATCAAAATACAGATGCGCTGTCATTCCGAGGACCAATATTAAATGCCTCATTTCCAGAAAAAACAATATGAAACACAACAGTATTAAGCGGAGCGTTTTTACGCAGGCCTTCCCCGGCCGAACTGACCTACTCGTGCCACAGACAATATAAATGCAGCGTGACTCTTCCGCGTATATTATTTCGTTTATTTCTTTCTTTCTTCTTACTTCCCGCCGTCGGTTTTTGTATTTTAAATCTAACGCAAACGAGATACTTTTATCGCCGTTTATTGGAAGACATAAAACCATTTTGCTACACCCAACAGTCGCCTGTTACGACATCAACAAATGAAATTATGTTAAGGAATTAAGCTGCGACTACACGGTAGGATTCCATTCCTGCGTATCTTAAAATGTCGTCACTCCAGCTAAAATGCTATAGCTTAATATATTTCCAAGTAATTTATACCGTCATTTTTTAATAACTAGAGTCGTAGAGGGGTTACTACTTTTTTAAACGACGACATGACATTTACAAAAGATGAACTTTAACCGGTATACATATGATTCGAGGAATTTTTGTCTTCTTCGTACGAACAAGTGTGCCATCAGGTGATATTAAAAAAAAAAACAACAGACGTAATCAAATATGGTCACGGACAAGATACGCAATAAACATAAAACTGGCTATTGTCTAGCGATATTGTCTTCACAATTTATGAAAATGTAGGACATAGAAAATTCTAACACTAAACTATCGTTTTCATAAAAACACTCACTAGTATATTATATAATTATATATACCTTATTTATACCATTTACAACTTTAATTAGACAAAAAAGACAGAGGAGATTATTTAGATGAAGTATCCTTATTTAAACCATAGTTCTATCATAATTTTTTTTTATCTAATTGGGTCGTGTAGTAATCTATACAAATGAATAAAATTGCAGTGTCTGTTTCTAATGTCAAAATAAAAGCTTTTTACTAAATGCATATGAAAGTATATGCGATGCTTATATTTAAAAAAAGTAAAAAATTTAGTCTTTCTCTTTGTCTTTCAGTCCGCCGGCTAATCTCCGAAATGGCTGAAATGATTTTGACGGGACTTTCACTGGAAGATTTCGGATTTTACGTATAAGGAGTAACTTAGACTACTTTCGTTACAGAAAAAGTAATTAGCGATCCGCGAGAAAAAGTAAAACCCCTGAAATTCAATTGTAATAAACAGTTGTATGGCACGTAATTTGTTACGGCTGGTTAAAGTTGCCAAGTTTTGGTTGTAATAATTAATCATTAGTGTTTTAATCCTCCACATACCTCATATCACCTTACCATTTTAGCACCAACTTCGGAAGCTATCATGTGAATGTTTTTTTGTTTTGTTTTTGAAGTCTGAGCTGGTGCGGAGTCCTGTTGGAATATCTAATGTCTGTTTTTGAACATTGTATGAGAAAGAGGTTCCACTGTTTGTAGGACGGTATTATGGTATACCTCAGCACTGGTTTTACACCTTTTTCACAGAAACACACCTCAGTTAAGCCTGAATATAAGACTCCAAGCCAAACCATGAGTGACGAAGGATAATGTGCTCGTTGAAACCTCCTAATACGCGTGCTGGCTTCTTCACTGCTGTGGGAATACACCTTATCATTTTGTTTATTATAACTTTCTTTGATGTTAAAATTTTTTTTATCCGAAAACAAAATTTCGCTGTATTTTTTTCCCGCGTGCCGCCGTTACAAAGCGCGGGATCTATCCAGCCTAATTTTTTTCAAATGCTCGCTCGTTCAAAAAATGTCCGGTCTTCTTACAATAAGCTCGTACTCCTCGGTCTTCATTGATCACACTTTTGACCGTGGTTCTGCTTAGGTCCATCTGTAGAGCTAAGATTTTTAATTTACGAACAGAATTTCGTTGGATTCGCGCGTTCACTGCTTTGATGATCGCGGGCGTTCAAACTGTACGAGGTCGGCCGGTCCTCTTACGATACGATCTTCGAAGCTTGAATATTTAGTGAATTATTTGAAAGTGCAATAAACAAATCGAAGGGTTATTTTAAATTATTTTAGACGGTTGAAAATCTCTTTTGTCGCGTAACCACAACGGTGCAACGCGATAACCGCTACTCTACCTTCTTTCTTCGACCACTCCATATTTGAAAACGAATGAAAATTAATGTCTTTTTATTTTCGGCAAGCGCAAAGGTTATATTTTTAAAATTGGTGAAGTTCATCTAGCCAGTATTCTAAAATTTTAAATAATAAGGTTTTGACAGAACTTACGACCCGACAAAGTATTTATTGTCTATTACATCCATTGCCAGAATCACCGTAATTTTATTGCAGGTAAATTTACGCAAGACCTCGTTATTTGAGCTTTACCGGCCAATGAAAATTTTAATTGCAATTTTTATTAAAATTAATTTAATTTATGAACCTATCAAGCTGCAGAGAGGTGTAAGACAGGGTAACGTTATATCGCTAAAACTCTTCACCGCTGCATTGGAAGACATTTTCAAGCTACTGGACTGGAACAGATACGGTATTAACTTCAATGGCGAGTACATAACTCACCTTCGATTTGCCAACGATATAGTCCAGCAGAATCGCTGGAGGACCAAAGCACTATGCTCAATGACCTCAATAGTGTCTCCGAACGGATAGGTCTTTAGATGAGCATGTACAAAACCAAGATCGTGTTTAATGCCCCATGTCACATCTATGCCGGTAGTTGTTGGGAGCATTAAGTTCGAAGTTGTTGACGAGTACATTCACCTGGGACAAAAAATCCGACTACCGACTAGGTAAATCCAACTTCAATCGAAAGGTCAATCGATGGATTCAATTCAGTTGGGAAGCGTTCGTGAACTTACGACACATTTTCTCATCAGATATACCTCAAAACCTGAAAACTAAATTGTGTGTGAACCAGTGCGTGTTACCAGTAATGACTTACGGATCTTAGACATGGTGCTTCACTGCTGGCCGTATGAGGACGCTCAAGGTCGCTCAGCGAACTATGTAGAAAGTTATGCTCGGTGTTTCTCTGTGTGATAAACTCAGAAACGAGGATATCCCCAGTAGAACAAGAGTGACCGACATAGCTCAACGGATTAGTAAGCTAATGTGGCAATGGGCCGGCTATATAGCTCGAAAAACCGGTGGGGAAAAAAGGTTCTCGAGTGGCAGCCTCGTACCTGTAGGCGTAGTATAGGACGACACCCTACTAGATGGAGTGACAACGTGGTAAGACATGCAATAATTCGACGGATGCAGGTGGCTCATCACAGTGGCTTGTGGCATTCCTTGGGAGAGGCCTATGTTCAGCAGTGGACTTGTGAAGGGCGGTAATGATGATAATGATTATGTAATAATTTAATATATTTTATAAATTAATTTAGTTTTCGACGTGCTCGGCGGTGAAGTAAAACATCGTGAACTGCGTTTATAAAGAATAAAATTATTTTGAAGACAACATGAAATCTGCCAACACGAACTTGAACAAGGCTGACTAATTGATCCATAACTCAGAGATAGTTAACAAAGATGATAAGACATTTTCAAATCGCAGTGCCTGCACTGCTGTGATCTGATCTTAAGGACAAAGAGAGCCCGTATAATTAGGCTGCGTGACTTTCTGTCTAAGTCCACGGAGGTGAAAACACATCTGTAGCCCCTTTGCTTTAAGTTGACTGAAGGTGTCCATGAGCTGTAATATCCAATAAGTTTTATAAAATATGAAGTGAAACACTCACTATAATTTTAATATATAGCGACATAGAGTTAATAAGAGGTGTTTAAACTACACTTCTATAAACACAGGAGGTCTTGCCAAGCAATTACAATTACATGCAATTGTTAACTACTCTAATCTACTATATCGATTTAAATTAGTTTCCATTGAGCAAAATATTCAACTTTTATTTAACTACTTGCGATCGGCCCTGGCCTTACACGGGTGATATCTGGACTCTACAATAACGGGTCCACATATGCCTATAACCGTCACGGAAGTGCAAGCAATATGTTGACAAAGTTTTACCGCAAATACCGTTAATAGGTATAAATAATAACATTTATCTCTATCTCTATATTAAATTTAATTAATGAAATGTATTGTCTTACCACTGTTCCTCTCCATGAACCTTTTGTAAGAGTTCACGATTGACATGTTGTACTCGGAGCCTGCACCTGTAACAAAGAGAAGGTATGTTAAAATTTTGTACATCTTACTTTTTAATTTACCTGCCAAAGTCACAGCTAAACTATGACCTCACGATAGATTGCCTCAGAAATATGTAGTTGAGACGAGGGGTATGCGGGTTGGCAACTGCTGTTTCTTGTTATTATTGAGGTGTTAGCAGAAAGATTTTTTTAAAAGAATAAGGATGACAAATAAGCACACATTCCATCTGATGGTAAGTGGATGCTGTTGCCCATAGACATTTACATCTATCTTCCATTAAGAATCAAAACGCAGATGCGTGTTCACCCCTGAGAGCTAAGATAAAATGCCTCCTTTCCAATAAAAAAATGTCTCCGGACTTCTACACTCACCATACGAAACACAACAGTATTAAGCTACTATTTTACGCTGGTACACTGTGAGAGCGCGGTCCTTCCCCGTTCGAGCCGACTCATTCGTGCTACAATCGTAATATAACCGCAGCATGGCTCTGCCACGTATGATGATGTTGATATTGATGTCCGTCTCCAGTCTCAGTTTCCCTCTGTCGATTTTTACGACACCCACGGGATGATATGGGGTTTCCTTTTCTTACACCGACACTACGTGGCATAACGTAATAATATACACTATTAATAACAATTAATTCTTGTCATTTAACTCTATGTGAAGATCTATTTTCCTCTAGATCAAATTTCGATCACAGTCGCAAGTCTTAACGGAGACTAGCCATCACCAAGTGTATGCGCAAGCACAGGTTGCACATTTAATACCCTCACTCCCATAGTCTAATGGGACCGTAATCCGACGCGACCGCAAAAAAGTCACACGCAGGATCTCGTGGAAATCTTAGCTTATTATCATTTTACTTACGTTAAAATTAATAAAACTATTTATACAGTTTACGAAAACAATATAGATTATGGTTGAAAGCGTTTTTAAAACTCAGTTCCAACGCTGACCTCATCCTGCAAGTTAATGCATAGGCTTGTCGTAATAGGACGGTCCTATCGCGTGCCAACAATAATCATATAATAAATTTGCCTTAATCATCATGTTTAGCAAACGGATTGATGATCGCGGAAACAGGCGTCTTAAACCTGTGATGCCGCTGCCCTGTCAGGTTTGGGTATTTTATAAGATGGTTATACTGCCATCAATTGGAAAACGCAAAGTTTTTCCCACATTTTCCATAGCCTCTTACGGAATGGCCACAACAACATCTAGTGTGACTACACTTTTAATCTAATATATCTGTAATCTTAAATTATGAAATAAAAAACGACTAATAATAAAAATGACGCAGTAACGAAAAATATAAACAGGCCAGAATAACACTGAGTAACATATGTGAGTTGTAATCATGACTTTGAGATTTCAATATGAAGATTCTTTTAAATGGAAAAATTTTAATCCTTAAATGCAAAACCAGCTTATAATTAGCGATACTAAAGCCTTTAAATAAATAAAAAAGCATTACATGTCTTTAATTTGAATAGAAGTTGGAATGTTTCTATTTATAAATATAGCCTAGTGGTTAAACACACAATTAAATAATATAATTTATCTTTTTACTTTTTATTACTGCTACTACCTCTATCATCGATTTAGAATCGGAATGCTGATGTGTTGTCATCTGTGAGAACTAAAATGAATTGCCTCATTTCCAGTAAAAAGTGTCTCCGTTCCTAAACAGTTACTAAACGCAACACAGCAGGAAAGTATTCTGTGGGAACATGAATAAAAAAAAACTTTTTATGATTTCGCCTCAATAATTCTTTTGGATCCATGTTATTTGCAAGGTTACATAAAGGAGGATTTAAAATATCGTAATGTTACAAAAATAAATCAGAAATATTACGTCGCTATCTTATTTCAATAACGCAAGTAATAAATCAAATATATTTGTAAATGTCTCAACAAAATACACTTTGGATAAAATGTAAACCAAATCTGACCTTAGAAATACTTTAAGAGGCCCTTGCCGAAGAAGTTAATAAAGACACACACACACACACCGACACACTCAAGAAATATAAATATATTTATATAATCGTAACGATACACAGAATAATCTTTCTCCGGCAAATCACTTTTGGAAACTGACATTCAAGAATATTTTTATACGTAAAAGTAAATTAGGCTATTGCGAAAATGAAATAAGCCTTCAGATGGCACTGGCCCACTTGCTCGATGGACTTCGCGTGAATACATTCGGGTTTGCTTTCCCTTTTTCTTTAACTGTTTATGTTAATAAATGAATTCTGCGAAGGTGTCATTTAGCCGTTAATGAGTGATATGTAACGCAACATTCACAAATTAGTAATGTAATAATCATTTAAGCAATTACTACATTAAATATGCATAGCTTACGTATGTCTAAGAACATTCTCTTCAAATATATCCGCCACCGATCATTTCTAAAAAAGCTAGAATATCCCGTCAATAGGACAAAAATAAAATGATCTCCATTATTATCATTACAATTTATCACAAGGTTTGTGTCACCTGCGATTTCTTGCATTTCTACCAGTTGAATAAAATTAACTTTGCTAAATTTCATTAAGTAGAATATCCTTGTTGGTTAAAGTTCATTGCACGACTAGAAGTTCAATAATTCTTTCGTATTTATGTAACAAATGGTGTGACGTATGTGCATTGGATTATAAAACCACAGCTTTATGAGATATCTTCTGTAATAATATGTCTTTAAATAATATATTAAAATATATTATTATCATTAGCATGTATATTCTTCTGTAAATCCTTTATCAGACTTACGTGGTAGCCTCACCGCCGCTATTAAGGTTGTAACATGAATTCGTCGACTCGACCGGAGAAGGACCACGCTCTCACAGAATACCAGCGTAAAATAGCAGCTTAATACTGTTGCGTTTCGTATGGTGAGTGTAGGAACCGGAGACCAGTTTTATTGGAATCAAGGCATTTCATCTTAGTCCTCAAGAGTGACAACGCATCTGCATTTTGATTATTAAGCTAGCGAGGACAGCGTCCACTTACCATCAGGTGGACTGTGTACTCGTTTGTCACCCTTTTCCTATAAAAAAAGGCTTATGGTTATTTTATTTTATTTTTTTAGGTTTTATTTGAACCCCTTTACATTTTCTGAATTTACTACTGCTTATTAAGAAGTACGACACTTTTGATTTTGATCAAAAGCTCAGAAGGGACAAATCGACGTTTAAGAACTAAAGGGCTAAAATATTATCCACATGACGCGCTATTATGTGCAAATATTATTATTTTTTAGTTCTTTAAATTTAACTGTTACATGTTTTAAATAAAACTATTATTTACGGATTTTATCGCGTTTAATTAACACTTTTACTTATTTTTATTATCCCGACGTTT
>DWHP01000300.1:0-21361 GCA_018247895.1 Parnassius honrathi
AGTTTTTATAAAATAAGGACGGCAATCGAGTACATAGTCAGCCTGATGGTAAATGGAACTGTAGGTCATAGACAATTACATCTACTAGGTGGTAGAACTCGTTTTATGCTTATGAATTGGTGTGGGTAGGTATCACCCCCTCATCTAATGTCCTCCAGACCGCATTTCGGTCACGTTGGACAGCCCCAACGGAGACTAGCCATCGGCGCAGTACATGATTATAGTACCCAAGTGTATGCGCAAGCACAGGTGCACTCTCTATTCCCTCACTTTCATAATCCGATAGGACGGTAAATCGTCACGACCGGAAAGAAATAAGGCTTAGGATCAACGGCTTTACGTGCTTCTCAGAGCACAGGGGTGAGACACCGCCAACTTCCTAACACCGGACGGCTACGGAGAATTTCTGGACGGATATACTCAATAATTGATTTTTTAGCCCGACCCAGGATTCGAACCCGGTTTCAACAATCGCACTACTACAACGACTAGACCAACAAGGAACCCTCTCATCTATTTCTGTCGGTGTCCTGACCTGATGGGCACAGAGAACCAGTATAATCACAAGCTGTGAGGTATTGCATCTAATCCTCAGCAGTGACAATGCATCTGCAGCCGTCTCGTTCAATAAAAATGCAGATGCCTTGTCACCCGTGCATACTCGGATGTAATGCCATGTTTCCAATAAAAAGCCTCTCCGGTAATTAATAAAAATAATTTTATTACTTCATCAGCTCATAAAAGATTGTTCCTTATGAATTAGACACTTATAGCTCCCAACTTTATGTGGCAGTAATTGCAAAAATATTTCAACTGTGTTCCTTGACTAGCATGGCGAAAAAGATAACTAATGTAGAATTGGGTTTTCTGTGCTTGCATTACACGCAGCCAGGTCAAAAAACCTTCTTAGCATCTGAAGCTACGCCGAAAATTCTTGGTATCCCATTCATAACTACTTCCGGAATCAGGAACAGCGAGATCCAGATGGACTACATTTTTTATATTTACTAGCTTATTTTTTCTACATTTTTTTACAATTCCAGATATGCTTTTCAAGGGTGTGCCACAAAAATTGTCTTGTGCTTTATGCGTTTATCGACTTATTGCAAGTCTTTCCATCACTCTATTTAGTGGACACCCAAAATACACTTCACTTCAGTTACGCCGCAGCCACTTAAGAAATATTCTCCTACTAGTTGCCGGTTCTTCAAATTATTCGTCAGGCCCTTTGCCACTTAAGTTTATTGACCCTTGGGGCTATGTCCGTTATTCTGCTTCTAATTTAGATATCTTTATTAGGAATTCTATCATGCGAAGAAACTCTGAACAAAGCCCTCACGGTTCGCTGAGCGATCTTAAGATTCCTACCACCAGCAGTGAAGGACCACGTCTCAAATTCATTTTATTCAAGTTTTAAGGAATACGTGACGAAAAGATGTATCGTAATTTACATGGACTATGGAAATATTTGCCATAGTAGCCGCCTTCTAAGGCGGATCGGGTACCACAGCTTTTTCATTGTTTAGTTTTTCATAGTAAAGCTGCTTCTGCTCCACTTTTGGTCTAGTTTCCTTCTTATGTGGTACCTAAGAATGACCATATCTGTTAGTGAAGTTATTACTCCGTAACAACACCCCAAACACAGAATGTTAACTTAAACGCTTCTCTACACTCACCACACGAAACACAACACCATTATGCTGCTTATTTACTTTCGTACTCTGGTATTTTCGACGAACATAATGCTTCCCACGATCTAACCTACACAAAAACATACTTACAAATGTTTGTTAATTTTATAGCAATCAAATTCATAAAATCAAACGGTACTTTTACATATAACACGGCTTTATTTGTAAAGAAATATTATATTTTACCTACACGAAGTTATAAAATGTATTTCGACTTCACATTCTTCCTTAAGAAATGGCAACGAAAGTAAGGATTTAATAATATTTTTCCTTAGGATTTGTACCTATTCCTCACGTCAAAACCTTTTCGGAAACGAGCTTAGGCGATTATCTGAAGGTTCTTTATATGGGTGTTTAAGGAATCGTTATAATTCAGCCAAATGGAACACATGCGGCACCGTAGAGATTACGTTTATTCGAGCAGAATGTTTACGCACTTCCTATTTTGCCTCGTTAGTCTAGTGACTGCTGATCATGAGGTTCCAGGTTGGAATCCCGGGTCGGGCTGGGAATAAGTTATTGAGTTTGTCAAAAATTTCCTGCAGGGGTATTATCGTCTTATCGGACTATGAGAATGAGGGTGTAGAGAGTCAGCTTGCGTATGAACTTAGGTACTATACTAATTCTGTCTTGAGCATATAGCTAGTCTCTATTAAGAATATTAAGTCAGGGAATTATTATTACTTTTACGGAAACCATCCAACAGGCATCCGATATTCATCCATTACGGTGTACAGAGTCTAATGCTGCATATAGCCTATAGTTAGTCCCTATCAGGTACTTTGCCATATGTAGAAGGCGCGTAGGCAACTGCAGTTTTTATCATTTTGGCTTGTTATTAGGAAAATGCTGATGCCCATTTACCGCCTTCAGTTTCTTTCTGTTGCCTCATATAAAACCTACGGTACGGTATGGGGTAGTAGATATTCTTTTACTGCACCTAGACCGTGCAGTGGCGATGTAAGAATATCCACTGCCCCATATCATCCTGTGAGTGTTGTAAGAGGCGATAGAAGGAAACAAATAAGCGTATGGGCATCAGCGTCTTCATAATAACGACTCAAAATAAAAATAAAACTGTGGTTGCCAACCCGCTTGCCAAGCGCGGCAACGATGGCCAATATCTCCCCTGTGAGCCAAACTGTGGGGGATGCCTATATTCGGTATATACGGCTTGCTATATTGCTCATTATGCGTACAGCAAAGAAGTGGAGTAAGTTGCCAGCATCTGTGCTTTCATCCCATTACACTGCGGGTGTCTTCAAAGCAAGAGTGAGTTGTTAAGTCAGTGCGCTTCACCATCTTAGGCTACGTAAACACTTACCATCAGGTGAGATTGTAGTTAAGCGCTGGCTTGGAATAATATATATAAATAAATTGCTCGGCGGTGAAGGAAAACATCGCGAGGAAACCTGCATGTCTGAGAAATAAAAAAAATTATTTCGAGGACATGTGAATTTTGCCAATACGCGTTGTGGCAGCGCGGCTGGCTTTTCCTTGCCCTAAAACCCTCTCAGAAATGAGAGGATTCCTATGCCCAGCAGTGGGATGGATATAGGATGTAACTTTAACTCTAATTACCTCAATATAATAAGAGCTTAAACAATTTAAAGTATGCTTTTAATTCATATTTTATTTAAATTAACTATTAAGGTGTCCCTCTCAATTATATCTCGCGACAAACAGTAATACCTGTACTGCCATGTTCTGGTCTGAATTTTATAGATATCTAGTATTGTTACAGGCTGTGAACTGATCTGTAGCAATTTTAATTTGAGGTAGGTTGCAGGTGTTTTTTATATAGGATAAGGGTGACAAACGAGCACAAGGTTCACCTGATGGTAAGTGGTTGCTGTGACTAATAGACATGTATATCAAACAAAATTAAGTAATTATTTCAAATAATTTACCACAAAATTAATTTGAAAACGTTTCAGCATGCTCCTCTCTCCTCATAACCGTGCTATCGTCTGCATACACACAGATATTGACAATTAACGAGTTAATCCTTGTTAGCTCAGGAGCTAAACGCTCCCTGTAAACATCACCGTACAGTTAAGTGTTAATGTACCACGTGTTCGGCGGTGAATGAGATAATATGGAAAGATTTTTATGAAATAAAAAATAACAAGAACTAAAAGCTTTAAACAGCTACGTATCTATTAAAGAAAACCGAAAGCCAAATTCAACTTCTTGCTCCACGTTTCGCACTTAGTAACTGAATTGTTGTATAACTTCTCCCTCCTTGTAAATTTCATCGAGGGGAAACTTTCTTATTCCCAACTTTTGAGCGTAAATGCTTTATCATGAAAAGGTACAGGTGAATTCATTTAAGATCCTGGATTGTCTTGTTTATATTATTTTTTAGAATCTTTTTGGTAATATACACAGAAAAGTTATCGTTAGGAATTACTCTCAAAATTATTAAAAATAAAATGAAACTACTCGGTAACAAATCCCCCTTATTATCAGAAAACATTCTGGAGCAACAAAACAACGCACTGCACCATACATTCAGTACAAAGCAATACAGTTCGACCAACCGTAACATGTCCCGTCACAGTTACACACCGGTGTGAGATTAAGGACCCAATTACGTGACAACAACAAAGTATGCAAACCAGCAACACGTTTTTCCTTGCTTACCGTCTGATCTCGCTTAGTCGCTTGCACGATACTTTATACTGTTAAAAGAAGTGGAAGATTACCGTTCTAAACTCATTTTTTCGTATTTATTATTATTTTTTTACCTTAATTGCTAACAATATAAGATTAATTGTATCAAATGATTACAGGTGATTGCAACATGAAGTGGAAAAAAGTTGTCGAAAACAGTTGCGTACCCATTTAGTTTACAAGTGTGGCAGTTTGTGGTTATCGTGAATGATGGCGGAATGCTTTGTCAGTGGCCTCACCCACGGGCTATAAAAAAACATGCTTGTTGCCCTTGTGAACCAAACGTAATTTAACTGTATGTAATTTTAAAAATACTGTAAATAAATTAACAAATACTTCATCAACATCATACTCTATAACAATCATAATCTTAGGAGATCAGAAAGTACGAGCACTCACTCTAAAAATGTAAGCAGAGGTGTAAAAATAAATGGAACAATGTTTACTACGTTTCCGGAATATGCAAACCAAATGCAACCAGCGCGCAAATATTTGATAGTATTGATAATATATTTATACACACACACACACACACACACACACACACACACAGATATTGAATACAGATGACATTATGATTTTAGGTGTAGGAAGTAAGGAGAAAAACCCGTATTTATTTCTGACTGAACTTTGATCTACACTTTGCAAGTTGAAGAATAACAACGTCTTTGTATTAAACCTATTTAATAATACATTTTTAAATGTGAAATTGTTGAATAGAAAAATTAAGTTATTTGTTCAGAATTTTTCAAACTGTTATTTTATTGCCATAAGTAATAATTTGGATAGTAACACGCATTGGGTACCGAAACATTCCTTGTGTTTTAAATTAAATATAGAAATCCATAATTTTAATTACGAAAAACTTTTTCGATCCTTACTAAGATCAAGGTGTAAAATTATCTATCTGATAATATTTGTACGCCGGAAACGGCTGAGGGAGTGCTAAGAATCTCCGGTGAAAGTTCGGTTGCTTGACTGATGAGCACATCCTGGAACAGGAGAGAGATAGAAAAGATGCACTGAAATTTTATAGGATTATCCGAAGTCCAAAGAGAGGGAGAGGAAACGGTTATCCTCTAATCCAGCAACTTGTTCTAGTACCGGGAGTGCAACCATCTGTCCCAAGTGGACAGATGGTTGCACTTCCGGTAGTTGTATCTTTCACAAGTATTTCGTTAGCAACGTTGTAATGATTGGGAGTATGTCGACGAGGATATTTTATACCCCGAATTACCAAGTGATATTAATTTGCTGAAGGTCATCCTCGGCTCATCCCGATGAGAAGGTGGAGGAAATATATAAGGATATATCCACTATACGGTGTTAATGGAAGATTAAAAAGATAAAAACGCTTATGCCTAGACAAGAGAGAAGGGTGAGCTCAAGGTAGGGAAATTTGGGATAGGGCGACGGAACCCAAGGGGCCAGCAGCTGACCAAATTTATGAAGAAAGAGGGACTTTTTATAATGAAACATTTCCTCCAGGAGCGGCCTCACTGAAAGTGGACCTGGTCGATCCACTACAGTTCACCAAAAATTAGATTGCCTTCATTATGACGACTAGACGGCAACTGTTCAGTGATGTATCAGTGATTGCAAGGGTGAAAACTGGCAGCGATCACCGAATAGTGAGAGGCAGACTGAAGCTAACATTAAGTAGGAGTGGTCACGTCTAATGAAGTCTACGTTCCGATTCCTCGTGCTATTATACAAAGTCCAGAAAATTTTCCTCCTCGTTTTTATCAATAAAGGTTTCTTATTCTCTACAGTCACCACGCGTAATACAGCAGCATTAAACTGATCACAGTGACATGCAGGTACATTCCGTCAACATCATACAACGCCAATTACAAAATACTTACGTAGTAATGAACCAACGTCTCGACGACACAAACGTATTGTGTGAGTATCACTTTAGTTGTTTGAGTCATTCGAAAGTTACACGATAACTATTTTTTTATATATATAAATAACAATTAAAAATAAGCACACAGTACAACCATAATACACATATTTGCGATCTATGTGTTGGTGTCTTAGGAGCCTTTGAATCGACTTCAAAAAAAGGAGGAGGTTCTCAATTCGACCGTATTTTTTATATGTGTTACCTCAGAATTATTTTCAAGGCAAACTGGTTTGGATAATACCTTTTTGACAGCTGGTATTTCTCATCTAGTTCCATATAAATTTGATCAAGGCTTGACCAGTAGTTTTTGAGTTATCCTTAACAATGCGTATTTAATTGACTACGAACAGCACATTTACGATGTTCTCATTTTATTTATATTGAAGTCAGTTGTACAAAATTTTACCACTTTTTGTGGACAAAATATACTACATAGTAGATATTTTTCTATAACATAAAAGTGACATACGAGCAATGTTCTTCAAACTTAATGGTAAGCGAATACTGTGGTCCAGAGACATCTACATTAAAAATTATAATGTGGACGCGTTGTCATCCCTGAGGACTAAGGTGGAATGCATTGTTTACAGTAAAAAAGGGTCTCCCGTTCTCCGTTCTCATAATTAGAAGCACAGTTGCATTAAGCTACTGTTTCACGATGGTTGTATTTCTGTGAGAGCGTGGTCTTTCTCCTTTCAAGTACCTGTCATCTATACAGTATATAGAAATTTAAGTAGATCTATATGTTTTAGGTGGTTGTAGTTTGCATCATTACCGACTGTTTCGATGTAAAATACCATACTCAAACCTAGCTTTTTCAAGATATTGAATATTTTTTTTTTATAATTTTATCAATTTTAATAATTTTTAACAACAAAATGTGCTCGAATATGTCATCACCCATTTGAAAAATATTGTAGACACTTTTAACACACTTGAAACCTGTAAAAATGTTCTAAAATGCTAATAGAGCATTTTCTACAATAATATAAAAAGCGTGCATATAAAATAAATGTGCGTGCGATAAGATCTGCAATAAGTACTGCTTAGGAGCCAGAGTATCTCTGTGAGAACTGTTTAAAGAAATTGAAATCTTGACTATGGCATCATAATATATTTTTGCAAATATCATGCATATACGACAAAACTTTCTCTTACGTGTAAAGAATAGTGATTTGCACAACTTTAATAGATAAAATAAAAAATAAAATCACATTACTTGCTTTCCGGTTACACGAAGTCTAAAATTCGTCCTTGGGTAGCGGTGTACGCTTTTATAACAAGATTCCAAAAGAAATGTCATATCTTTCACCTTTTCAATTTAAGTCGCACATTAAGGCTTGTTTAGTCAAAAAAGCATATTTTTCTGTAAATAATTATCATAATGACAAAAATGCTTGGAACTGACCTCTCGTACTACACAAGACTAACTAGACATTTCTATACCGACTTGTTATCTAAATATACATTGACATTTTAGGTTTGACTTACTGCTTTACATAATTATAATAATATTGTATAATATTTTGTAAAGAGCTACCACTAAGTTTCTTACTTTCTTCCATGATTCTTTTCAGTTAAATCAGCACTCCTGAATATGGAAAAGAAAACTTGAGAAAAACAGTGATTATATGACTATTCAAAATTGTGTTTTTCATGCCTACCTTAATAAAAATGTTTGAATTTTGAATTTAGAATGAGGGAAGTTATATTCGTGCATTTTATGTTTTAAATTCACAAACTTCCAAAAATTGATCAGCAGTGTCTGGTTATAACTTCTATCGTACTCTAGTTAGTATCTAGTTAAATACAGCAAGTAACGTACATAAGCAAATTTAATTTAATTAACAGGTATTTAAATCCCACGTACTTTTGGCGAAACTATATATAGTAATAAAAATCTGTGATTATAAAAATAATAATAATATTTAACGTTGTTAAATTATGTAACAAATTTGGTTTTTGGAATGTTTTGTATTTCTGTAGCGAAGGATAATTTTCATCACGACTCGCTGTAAACAAACGATACAGTAATCCACCCACGACGGCGGCCGAGCTCGGAGTGAGTCGAAGTGTATTTAGGAAAATATATTTCTAATATTATTAATATCTACAAGACTGCTCAAGACACCGAAAATTTCAGAAT
Source organism: Parnassius honrathi (assembly GCA_018247895.1). NCBI lineage: Eukaryota > Metazoa > Arthropoda > Insecta > Lepidoptera > Papilionidae > Parnassius > Parnassius honrathi. Next base: position 8,423 of record DWHP01000300.1, read on the forward strand.
TTCTCAACCGAAAGAAATCAATTATAACTAAACAAAACAAAATTGAACTGCCGTTTTCATTCCATGGCTTCCCACGTAGTAGATGAAGAGAAAAATAGATTGTGTTGAACAATTGATATTTTAAAATTATCATGTTTACTCCTCCAATTAAATCTACACTATAAGTGACTAAAACCACTTTTTTAAATAAAAAAAGTGGTTTTACCACTTTCTTAATGTAAAAATCGCAAACAACCGATAAAAAAATAAGTTCAACAATTACTTATCTTTCTGCCAATATGAAATATTTATAAAATATGTGTAAATATTTACATCTCCTATTCTACCGCCCCAAGGTAAATTTTTCACCAATTTCGTAAGGGATTAGCCCTGAAGTAAATTACATTTTATGAAAAAAGGATCATTAAAATCGATTCATAGCTGATTAAGATACCATGTAACACACATATAAAATGAATAAAATCATAATCGAATTTGGAACCTCTCCTTTTTCAGTGTCAGCTAAAAATAAATTCATATAGTGAAGTGAATGTGTTATTAATGATGGGTTCAGATAACGTAACGTTACAGTGAGGAAGCGAGTTTTTATTACAATTTCGATAATAAAAGCCATACGGACGAATTTTAACATCGTTTACCTGCAAATCCCGCACAAAACAAACATAAACGTCACAGTCACGTCCCGTGGGTACGATGAGGTGTTTATGCAACAAAAGCCTTACGGATCACGCTCTATGGCCCCCGCAATTTCTCATTGAACTCGCTTAAGAAATATAATGTTATCCATGTCATCCGGTTACCATCATGTGAGCCACCAGTTGGTTTGCTCCTCTTTTATAAAAAAAAGAAATAACAAACGAACTTACGTTAAGCCTGATTGTAAGTCACTATTGCAAGCAATGGACACCTGTAATCAAATTCAAACATACAAGGCCAATGACACCGCTGCTTATACATTTATTTATTTAATCTTCATTGTAGTACACCTTGATCTAAGGATTACAATGGGCGGAAATGATTCCTTATGGTATTTTCTACCAGTCAACTCTGGGAGAGGTAGATGGCTAAATAGCTTTATCTGTTATATTTAATCACGTGCACTGCTGGACATGGCCCACTCCCATTTTAGGAAGTCCTTGCCTTAATCGACGATTTGAATCGAATCGATTGACAATCTTAGTACCAGCCACGAGAGAATTTTTAAGGCGCTGCCCGTCGCCGGTCCGAGTATTTTACACCTGGCGTGATTTGGTTCTTAGATTTATCGTATCGATCGATATCATATTGTATCGGTCATTAAATTTTACTAGTTATACCGCCATCTACCGAACTTATTATATATTTCTCACAGTCGTCTCTTACGATACCCGCAAATGTAAAAGGGGTGATGATTTGTTTTTAGAATTTTACCTAAACATACGATTATAAAAAAAGTATTTTGCGCTTTTATTGCTCAATAATATAATATTTCACAAGTTTCATGTAACACAATATTTTATTTACTTCGTAATGAGTTTTGAGATAGAATTTCAGAGCTCCACGAAACTTTAACAGCGTACCGTTCTAATGAGTTCTAAGATCATATTCCAACATCAACAACATTTTTGTTTATATAATAATTAAACAACGCTTTCAAGCTATACTCGTAGGTCTATGCAAATGAGATCTCTCTTTCAGTTTCTTTTTGTTATGTTTTATTTCTATATAACATGATTTTTATAACCCAGTTTTCTCCGGTAAGAGCCTTAAGGGTAGAAAAACTACGAAAAAATGGAAGAACTCTTATATTTTATCTTTGTTCCCTTCCCTATCTTTTGTAACAAGGTCAGTCCCGAGAAATGTCACTTATAACCATAAGCCAGTTGTATAGACATATCCATACCCCATATCCAATCAATATATATATATACAATTTCAATAATAAAAGCCATACGGGCGAATTTTAACATCGTTTACCTGCAAATCCCGCACAAAACAAACATAAACGTCACAGTCACGTCACGTGGGTACGATGAGGTGTTTATGCAAAAAAAGCCTGACGGCTCGCGCTCTACGAACCCCGCAATTTCTCATTGAACTTGCTTAAGAAATATAATAATGTTAACTGCGGTTTTATGTGCTGCTTTACCATATGCTCGGTAGTGAAGTAAAACATCGTGAGGAAACCTGCATGTCTGAGAAACATTTTCAGACATGAGAAATACTTCGAAGTAATATGAACTGGTGAATTCAGAACAGACCTCGCCTTCATCGACGTAATAAAATACATTTGCTGAAGGCAGCAAATTCCACAAATAAATTGTGCGACGCAGAAAATTTCTGGTAAATCGCACAGTAGTGCACCGCCAAATATGCATTTGGTAAAGATGGTGCCGTGAATTAAATGTGAATGTTTGGCAAGAACTTTTGATAGGCTGCGGTGAATGAATATATGAAACTTCACAATTCCTGTTAAAAAACGCAAAAATAGAATATAAAATACAAGATATCATTGAGATTCATTTTATAAAGCCCTAAAATTATTTCATAATTTTAACGGACGTCTAGATAGTAGTCTAAAGAGTCTAAAGAGTAACATAATAAGATAAAGGCACACGCAGTACACAGCTTGAACAGCGAAGCAACGAAGTGTATATTGTACGTGCACGCACGCACGAGTCATTTATTACGTGTTTTATTATGGAAAATTATTAAGGAACATGAAGTGTTGGTTACTTATGAGCTAGTTCATATTCATTTTTAATTAAGAATAAAAGAAAAACAAGAGAAAGTATACCTGTGGACTTTCATTCATCGTTTCTTATCCGGGAATAGGAACCACATCTTGTTATGATAGTACATTAAGAAACATATTAACGTTAGACAAACGAACCTTAAACTTCTCAAAAAATAAAATTTTCATTTCATTCATCACCACGTAATAGAACAAAATGGAATGGTAAGGGTTATAAAAGAATGGAATGAAAACGAATGGAATGAAATTTAGTGCAATAAAACAAATTAGAACAGGATAGATAGAAATGGAACCGGAGAGAACATAATCGAAGAGAAAAGACTAGATTAGTGTAGAGTAGAATAGAATAGAATAGGTTTTTTACTCTTTGACTAATGGTTTAGAAAAAAGGTTCTGTCCCGAGAAGAGTATAGAAGAAGAAATACCCAGACTATACATAAACATGTTTTCTATCACATCGTTTAAGTAAGAAAATGTTACTGGAGCTTCTGCTCAAACAGTGGACACCTTAAAATTGTCTCCTCTCTCTTCTTCAATAGCCCTTAAAATTCCACTATAAGACCTGAGTCTCTATTACTGTAGGTAGAATTTGCTTTAATCACGCTTGGCACGCTTATTGATGACCGCAGTTCCTTGACGACATACTACCTACTGAAAGCAACGTCAAATGACGTAAATTTTTTCAGTATACGGACTGGGTATTTTACTGGCGTTAGAAATGATTATGCTGCTATCTATCAGTAGCCCTAAAATATTTTTGCCATATCCCATATTTGCGTCTTACGACGACAAAATAGATTGATAGATTCGTTTACGCTGTCAACACAAGGAAAATGTAAATGCAAATTTATATGTATCTTAGTAAAAATGTATCTTTGGCTCTCTTATGAATTGTTTGTGAAAATAAAACACTATGTACGATACTGCTCGCAAGAATAAAAAATAAAAGAATTAATCAGATGTTATTATCCGATGATATTAGCTAATTGAGCAATTCAGTAGCACTTACGTCGGCTATCTTATTGACGACATTTGCTTCACTAATATAAGCTATGCTGACAACGTGGTGCTGATAAACACCACAGTTAATGCACTGAGAACTTTATTGTCAATATGTGAGGTATTTGCGGAGACACATAGGCCGAAATATAAAGCTAATAAAAGTCAACATCTTATGTTCAAAGAAGGTAAATATCAGCTCTCCCATGTGCTTACAGGTTCTCGGTGTAGTGCCGCTAAAACCGGTAGATAGTTTTAGCGGCACTACACCGAGAACCTAGACTAAACTGACGAGATGATTGGCGGTCTACTACCATTCTCAATTGATTATCACCAGCGATTTTTCCGGTTCGATACAACTTCAAGAAAAAAGCCTACTCTTTTTAAAAAGACCTGCAACGCATCTGCAATTTGCTTAACTGTCGCATTTCTTAAGCCAGTCGCCGGTACTCAACCTATTTTTCAGTGCTGTGTTTCTTTTTTTTAAAGGAGAGGGGACAAACGAGCATACGGTTCACCTGATGATAAGTGATAACCGCCGGCCATGAACAACCGCAATACAAGGGGAATTGCAGATGCGTTGCCGGCCTTTTAAAAAGGAGTAGGTTCTTTTCTTGAAGATCCCTAAGTCTTATCGGTTCGGAAAAATCTCTGGTGGTAGTCGATTCTACAAGATAGTTGTGCGAGGAAAAAAACTTCTTTTAAATCGCACGGTGGTGGACCGCCAGTCATTCAGGTGGTATGGATGGTATCGCGAATTTTGTCGCGATGTGCGATAGAGAAATTGTGCGGCTGGAATTAGTCCAAACAATTACTCAGAGCACTCCCCGTGGTAGATGCGATAAAATACGCAAAGACACAATATCTCATCGCAGTGCCAGTGAGTCAAGACGATCGCAAATAGCTTGGTCGCCGACGATTCGAACATCTCTGCGTCGGATGCGATCAAATGGGAAGAACTGGCACTGGGGAGCCCCAACCCAGAGATGGGAAAAGTATTCCATGTGTGGCCGAACCCGCGTCTTTTAAATTTGCAGGCGGTGAGCCAGCATGAAATACTGCCCCACTCTGCTGAGAACGCCAAGTTTTATAGAGGCCAATTTGGCCTTCTCTTCCAAGTGATGGCGAAACTGCACGTCACTCAATATATCGACGCCGAAAATTCCGACACTGGCTGAGACAACAAAGCGAGTTCCTTGATACTGAGGAGATACGACGAATGGGACCGCTAAAAAAGCGGTAAACGCGCAAACTTGTGTCTTCTGGGGATTAAACTGTACTAGATTTAGTCGCCCCCAGTCCAAGATTTCGTTCAACAAAGTCTCGACTTCAGACACAAGTTAGTCCCGGTACTTGGCGACGTTTTTCGAGAAATATTGGCACGGCCGGTGTATAAAGCATCACCAGTGCTGTCGACTGCATTGCAATGAACGCTACCGATTTGCAACATGTCATTGACATGCAGTAGAAACAGCGTTAGTGATAGCAGGCAGCCTTGTGGAACACCAGCATCAATAAGCTTGTAATCGGAGTTTGCACCGTCTACTACGACCTTGATTGATCAGCAAGAAAACCTGTGATCCAATTGCACAATTTCTCGGGAATCCCATAGTAAGAAAGCTTTGTAAGAAGCGCTTTGTGCCAAACCCGATCGAAGGCCTTCGCTATGTCCAAACTAGGGGCCAACGCCTCCTCCCCCTTGGACTCTACTGCCTTCATCCATTTAGAGTTAAGTAACCCAGAAGATCACCAGCCAAGCGACGGCGACGGAAACCGTACTGGCGGTCACTAATTAGCTGGTAATCTTCAAGATACCGCACGAGCTTGCTGTTAATAATGGATTCCATTATTTTAAAACACAATAAGGTGATGGTGATAGGCCTATATTTAGACGGATCAGAGTGGTTACCACTGCACATTATGTGAATTTCGAATGCCAATATCCAACAACCACGTACGCTTCTCCTCTTTTTCTACTAATCTTATATTCGGCCGATTATGCTCAACTATCTGGTCATTTAAATCTGACCTGTCTCAATAGTGTTGGGCCAAATCCTACTCGAGTACCAGGGATGGATTTTCTTTCCGGTAGAGCTCTGTCTCCTTAAGGAGACGTGTTTTACTGCCAGCTCTAGGTGCACAATTTTCGCCAGGTTTTCATGGCGCTGAGTGTACTCGGTTCCAGCAAGAGCCTGGCAGCCGCCAGTTATGTGTTGGACGGTCTTTGGATTTTGATGACACTGTTGACATTGGCCATCCTCAATGCCTGTCGTATATATATACTAAAAGTTATACTACTAAGGGGTACATGGTTGATAATAATCTCTGGCAATGAGGTGATCGCTACCATGCTGTTTCTTAATATTTTCATAACCATTGTATAAAATGTTATATTGTAAATTGTGCTTTTAAAAAAGTTCCGCTGGGTTTCCTGATGGTTCTTTATATGACAAAAGGTTTTTTTCGAACCAGTGGAAAAAGGAAAAAAAATATTTTTAATAAGTATTACCTATAATCTATATTGAATAAAAATGATTCCACTCTATTCTCTTCTATGGTCATGTAAGAGAAAATGTTAATCCAAATAAAATATATCTGGGAAAATATATTTCGAGTTTTAGATTCAAACATTTGGCTGAATGAAACCAATTCCAATTTCAATACAATATCTATGTTTATCAATGAGTTTCTTCTATTGGAATATTGATCTCTAGCAGCGATAAGAAATGAGATCATACATCTTAACTCCAATATCAATTTCTATATAAGTTTATTTTATTTAGTTCTGGGCTAAACATAACTAACGAATTTTTCCTCAAAATGTGAAAATTCGCAGAATTACAAGAAAACACAATATATTTATTGTACGCCAATTAAAGATTTTAACAACACAAACAAATAAATTAATGTTTCTTTTTTTTCGAACAAGAAAACAGAAATACATTCATTTACATAAAATTTAATTTACCTGAGCGAAACAGACAAAGAGTTGGGCGCAGTGTTTTCCTGATAACCATTCAAAATTACAAAAAAATGTGATTGCCAGCCTGCCTGCAAATCGTGGCGACTATGAAAAAATCCTCCCTTTGTGGCAATCTATGGGGGAGATCTATGTTCGGCATTGGACTACGTTGACGTGAACGACACGCGCCGTGTGTGTGTGTGTGTGCATGCGCGCGTTCATAGAGACCCACCTCCTCCTAGTTGCGCAGAGCGTGAAATCGTAGGGTAATGAAGTTGGGGCACTGGATCGCCCATTCGAGGCTAGTGATTTCTTCGCACATCCTTTAACTCGGAACGCCATTGAGAAGGTCCAGCTGACATATCTGCGAGCGGATGGCGACTGAACTAATCCTACAGTCAGTGTTGTGACCGATATCTCTGCTGAAGCAGGTCAGCTACGCTTTTAGTAATTACCATGAAGGGGTCTCCTCTAGCCTGAACAGACACAAGGACATTACAGTGAAGACAAATTTCAGCTGTCACGGCTCTCTATCTACAGAGGTAACTATTGTATAAAAAACTGCCAGCTTTCGGTCCTGAGTCCAGAACTTGACTGTACTTATTCTCTTAACGTGATTACTTCTTCCTACTGAAAATAGTTTTCTTAACAACAATGAGCTGGCTTCATTGTGCCTTGAGAGAAATACAATTCCAAGGGCCTTTTCAAGAGAAGTTTTGACAAAACGAACAAATTTTACAAATTCATGCTTGCATACGTCTTTATAATTAAAGACAAAATCCTAATTATTAAAGCCTTTTTTTGTTAATGACGTGTTCTTTTTTCAAACGAAGTCTTTAAATCGTAAATATTAATAAGAGATAACGTTTATTCCAATTTAACTGTATATTCATTTCTCCTTGCTATTTCATTTCACTGATCCCATTTTTAAAATGCAAATTTTACTAGTACATCCACTAGAAGCGGTCTATTCATGGTACGTTTTAATAAGCTTTTTGAAATCAAAACTTCCATTTTTATGCAAAATGGAGGTTTTTCAATTAAAATTCATATTAATAAATTTGTTTTATTGAATGCGAAGTGCCCTCAAAGAGTAGTGTATGGTTTGATTTGCCAGTGCACAAAGAACAGACGAAACAACACAAACTTATAAATAATGTGCTTTACTCGTATGTGACTGATACCGAAACCACGCTCAACTTATTCTAAACACACTAGCTCTCGCACACATAGATCTAAACTCATTATTCATTCAATGATTACAGACCTACGTAGGCCTCTCCCTTAGACTGGATCATAGAGACGAATATTAATTAGCAAAAACGCTCAAAACAAGGAAACTTGGTGCTCTTGCAAGTGTGCGGCGGTACTTCACGCCGGGACAGTTTCTGACTTTATATAAAGCGCAAATCTGACCGTGCATAGAGTACTGCTGTCACGTACGGGCTGGTGCTGCAAATGCCACATCGTTGGACTCAGTGCAGAGACGCGCTAAGAGGCTCATTGGTGACCCTGATTTAGTTGAAACCGACCTTGTCAGCTCTGTAGCCAGCTCAGTAGCCAGCCTCTCGGTATTCTATAGGATGCATTTTGGAGAGTGTGCACAGGAATTGCACGCTTTAATTCCTCCCTCTCTTTTCCGCCATCGGACGACCAGCTGGTCGGCAGGTCTTCACTCCTTTGTTGTGGATATTCCACGCGTTAGAACAGTTTAATTCGACTTTTTTAATGAGTACAGCAAAAGATTGGAATAATTTGCCGGCGTCTATCTTTCCATCCGAACACAATCTGAGCATCTTCAATTCAAGAGTGAACAGGCATTTGTTACGCTAAGACAGTGCCATTTACCACCTAAGGCTGCATCACCACTTACCACCAGATGGCATTGTGGTCAAGCGATGGCTTATAAAAATTTAAAAAAAATAAGAATAAGTTGATGGTCTTGAATAATGTACATGATTGTCATGTACAGATCTAAATTAATTATTTATTCATTTAATACTCATTGCACCTTACAAAACAGTATAGCATTTATAGGCGGACTTTATGCTAAGGGCATTATATAACTTAGTGATTTTAATAAGAAGGCGGTTACAGGAAAAATAAAAAAAATATTATAAAATATAGACATATACACACACATATCTAAATAATATCTTAGAAATATATGAAACTCGAACGGTGAAGAGGTACAAAGAGAGCTCCGATGCACGAAGCTGTCTACCATGATTGTCACGCAGAAACGTAGTATCTAATAATAATAACGTAATAAGAAACATAATTCTCATAGAATAAATAAAATGAGAAAAAACTAGCTACGTTGTCATCGTATCTTCACTGACGAATGGGAAGCTAGTTAAATCGAGAGCGGAATGAGAAAACGTAGGCAAACTTGCGAAGATGAAAACTAATACGGATACATATATTGACGAGACTATCCAGATTGACTAGAAAGACTTTCAAACTGGAGCATAGTAAATAATTGGAAAAATAAGAGATTAAACTAGAGGTATCTTTACCTTGAACTTTTTTCTTCTGAGACGGTAGTTCTAAGTTATATTTAAGGCCTATTTGGTTTATTGTACTCGTTTAGCCGTGAAAATATTAGCATATTCAAGAATTTTTGTTGGGAATATGAGAATATGTTTAAATATTTTCCATTACAGACCATTTCCAGACCCCCGTGACCATGAGTGTTGGAAAGCACCCGAAACGTCGGAAATTGAAAACCAAATAAATTAAACGCGATAAAATTCCTAAAAATAGTTCTAATAAAAGTACATTCCTTTTCTTTTGATAAAAATTATTATAAAAATAAGAGTGTGCGTGCGTGCATAATTGCGTGCGTGCATGTGTGTGATAATGCGTGTCAGTGATTTGTAGGTCGTGTTATTTTAATAAATATTCGATTTCGTAAATTTTTTTCCATTTCAGATATCCTATAAGAAATATCCTAGTAGGTATTTTTACCTGTGAAGAAAAACGAATTTTCTATTATATTTTAAAATTGACGTGAAACATGTCCATAATAATAATTTATAGGTAAGTATATTATCATCATTACAGCCCTTCACAAGTTCACAAATAAGTGCTGAAAGTGCCTTCTCTAAGGAATGCCACAAAGCACGGTCCTGAGCTACCTGCATCTATCAACTTCCTGAATGTCTCAAACATACGAGCTGGTATATACATATGCTTATGAGTGCGTATTAAGTGAATATTAGTGCCCGTAGAGCGCATAAAATGTTTATTTTTACAGGATAGGGTGATAAACGAGCACATAATCCACCTGATGGTAAGTGGTTGCTGTGGTTCATAGACATCTACATATATCCTCGATTACAAATTAAAATGCAGATACGTTGTCACCAGTGAGGACTATGATGGATTGCCTCGTTTCCAGTAAAAAGGGTCTCCGGTTGTCTACACTCACCATACCAAACACAACAGCATTAAGCTACTATTTCACGTTGGTATTTTGTGAGAGCGTGGTCCTTCCCCGGTCGAGCCAACCCATTCGTGGTACAACCATATTACTAATATAATTGCGGTATGGCTCTACCACGTATAATGCCACCATAGAATGTCATTGTTAGGTTGCTCCTACTTTTGTATAATATACTACCATTGCTTTTTTAAACCACATATTTCAAATATCGTCGGCCTAATTCGTTAACCAGCTAAGTCTATATTTTCATAGTTTACAGGACGAAGATAAAACTGAATAATATCTTTAGTAACCAAAATTCTGAAAATCCCGTTGGTGTCTATAATTTTTCTTGATATTTTGAAAATATAATTAGTAGCCTAACTTATACATTTAAAAACAATCTGTAACAGTTTTAATACACGATATTATGTGTTGGTTTTGTGGTATTACGAGTGTATTCCTAAGTATTTTATTATTATTAACGACAGCCATTTAATATTGTTTTACTACTACGGTTATCACAGTCAATTATTATTGACAATTTTATAAAGCAGAACCAATTTTCAAAATTTTAAATTTTTAATATATATAGAAATCAGTCTGAAACTTTAGTATAATGTTAAGTTGTAATTAAACTTAAATTGTACTTATTGGTACTATTCTGCTCATGAGGAAAGTCATCATAGTATTTATGATAGTTCAAAGGAAGGGTCTTTTTTATTTGTTGCAAGTCTTCAAATTTTCATGCAGTAATTTTACGTTGGTTCTGGTGAAATTGAGATAGTTCAGTAATCTCACAAGGATTGCATTGCAAAGATCGTCAGTGTGGTAAACTTTGCCATTCACCCTTATAGCTAGTTTGAAAAAGAATCGATCTATTGCTTTCAAAACATAGTGCACTAATGTCAGTGACTCTTAGATCCCCTACTGGACGAATACTTTTATAAAACTGAATATTGTCGAAAGTTTTGAAGTAAGCGTGGTCCAAATATGTTACAGAACAAGGTACTGGGCATTTACGAGCATGTTTAGCTATAGATATGTATTCGGCTAGCACATTTATGACTTTGTTTTTTAGGTTACGTTCTAAGTGGAATTCATTGAATCGGCCTCCATTTGGGTGTGACCAGCCTCTAAAAGTGTTTGTCCAATAGCTATATTTTTGTGCCTCATGACAATGTTTAAAAGAGCGTTAGATAAAATATAATTTCTAATTTGGTAAAGTGCAACCGTCACTGTAAATCTAGCATTAACTTCAGAACGTTTTTTTTTCTAAAAAGGGGTTGACCAAATGTAGGCCAATTCTTCAGCATTAAGTCCCACCTTCTACTTAGTGTTCACCTTCGACTTCTTATTCCATATGAAACAGAAGCCATCTTTATTTTTATTACTAAAAAGCAAGGGTTGTGAGCTCGTAGCTTCTATTTGTAGCATAACGTACAGACATTCGATTTTGGTGCCATTAGTACAGCCTGTAAGTCCACTGTGAAAACGTAATTTTCTTCCTTTTTATCCGCATCTTTTTCGTCTCGTGCTTGTTATCTTCTCACAATATGTTCTTTGTATTCTTCTTCTGTAACTATTCTCACGTTATAATAATCTTTTTTCTAAAATAGGGCCTAAATAAATTCGAAAACAAACTTATGCAGAGAGCTTTCATATTTCGCTAACTAGTTTATAACTAGTTATTTAAATCCTCAAATATTTCACTAAAATATGACAAAATTCGACGCGTTGCAAGTGGCATGTGGGTTTGGGATCGTTGTCAGTACAAAACTGAAGCCCAGTAGAATTTAGCGGGTTTGCGTTGTGGAGATTGGCTAGTGGGTAAAATGCAGTTTTTCGGGCACAGCGTTTGTCACATTTTTGGGCTAATATCACTGTTATTCCTTAAATGTTACGGTAGATATCAGACTGAACTTTTTGACTGGTATAAAAAGTAAATTTTACCGAAAATGGACTTAGCAGTTTAACGAATTGGGCCGACGATATATGAAAATAAATATATTTTTATTCGTATTTTATGCGCTCCCATGCCGTTCATCAGATTGCGCTCAAACTTTGGCACCATATTGCTTGCACTACCGCAAAGAAAAAGAAGAAAAACCACCGTAGGCAATCATTAATTAAAGACATTGCAGCTTGAACGAAATTCACATCAGACTAGGCTGTATGGTATAAGAATTTTGCCTGCCTTAATTGGAAAATCGTTACGGAAACAACGACTAGTTAATATAATTTTAAATTATGCTTATAACGATTAGCACAGAGTGAATCCTAAAATTATGGATTAGTATATTAAGATCGTTGTGTATGTAATATTTGCATTTGACCAACACAAAACATTAAGAAACTTGCACACAACATTGAGTGATGTCAAAATGGACTCCGATTCAATGATAATCTGTGGGGTATTAAAGCACTGTTTTTCAGTCAGAACCTTAATTGACGCACGAAGAACCGTACATGGATGTAAAATGCATTTAAACTAATGATAAGAAATAAAAGTATTTGCTTTGCAACTATCATTGGGCTATTACGTACTACGTACTAGAGGCGACACTGCATTCAGCTACTCTGTTCCATTCAACTGCGGTGCTTACACCGCCCTTTAATCAGTCACTCACTAGGCGCTTGTAGAGTTGTCACGCGTTGTGTTTATTAAAAAAAACTCTTGATAAAAATGTGCCGTCGTGTGTACTTAGATATTGCACAAATAATTCAAGAAATGTCAATAAAAACCAAGGAATTACTTTTCATCGGTTGATAGGATATTTTATCAATAAAAAAGTATTATATAAATAATAATAAAAC
>DWHP01000301.1:0-21359 GCA_018247895.1 Parnassius honrathi
TATATATATAGTCGAATTGAAAACCTGTACACTTACCATTTTGAATTCGGCCAAAAAAAAACTACCACATGCACAGCTAGTATAATGCTGTTTAACCAAGCAATAACGTCGTGAATCAAATATAGCGATTGTAATATTAGCACTGTGCAGACGTCCCCAATAAATCTGCATTGTGATTGCAATTCGTTGTAATGAGTTGCGCGGGCGCGACAATGCCGGCTCGTGCGCGACGCCCTTTGTGCTGCCACCCTCCCGAACACTGACTGCTAACGGTCATATTGATTTTGTAACTGTCATTTCTCCCTCTAATACTACCTCTATGTTCAATGCAAAAGTTAAAACTTTCGTGATTGTAGGTACACACTACGAGAAAGTAAAGTTTATTCGTACAGCCGCTAATTTATAAAAATGAAATAATATAACCAGGCGCAAGCAAGTCCATCTAATCATCTTTATTTTAGGAACAACTTGGAGGAGTAGGTACTTTAATAACTAAATACTGAATATGGCGATCGAACCATAAGCTACATTATTCTGAGTGTTGAAATACATTGTATTATATATAGTAAGTTACAAAAACACTAATAGGTGAAACATTTAGTAGAAAGTGTGAATTTTAATATGCGGGTGATAAGACCCAAAAAGTTGTTAACACACGTGTTGAAAATTATAAAATTTCAACAGATAGGGGGATAGTAACGGTCGCTCCCGGCATCTGCTGGTCTGCTGCCCCCGAGCCAACCTTTCCTGTACAGTATTTAAAGCAATCACCCTACGCTGCATACATTCTGCTAGAAATATTGCCGGGGATGGTATCATCTGTCCGCGTATGCAATTTTGTGTTCATATCTGTAATTTGAAATTAAAACGGTTTTACTATAACATTGTTAGAGGCAGGTTTGATGCAAATTAGCCGGTCGATCCAAATAAACTTACTCGATAATATTTTTATTTTATTTTAATAATACTCATAAAAATAATGTTGATGCTATTTTAAGAACGGGGACATGACTGGGGAAATACCATGTCAGTACAGAAATGACCGTAGCAGTATCATGAAGCTGTGCTTCTTGTGCAAGTTTTTAATTACCAGTGAAAGAGGATCTCATAAGCCTCCACACTTACCTCATTACCAAGGGATATGCCGCCTATTACTTTGAAATGCCTTTGTTTTGTTTCAGACATTATTAATGCTCCTTTGTAACCATTGATTATATGATACTTAAGTGACTGGAATATATCTCTCAAACTCTCAATATAAGCTATATTCTACGGACGGTACGGACCATTTACGTAAATCGCTAAACAAATTTCAAGAAACGCGATCTTAAACTATGACGCATATGTAAGGAAACAAGCGTAAATTGACAAAGATTAACCTCCCCTTGTCCTGTTCATAACATCGCCTCAAATTGCTCACCCAGCACTTGTGTTAATTGCACAGGTTGTTGTGTTACTTGCACTTGTTAATGGAAGCCAGCGATACAGGACTAATGGTCAGAGAACGTTACGTTTCTCACGGCGCCGACCTCACGGCTCACGTGTGAAGCAACCCTAAGGAAACAAGTAATGTAAGATATGGTTCAATGCGTCCAACGGCTACCAACGAATAGTGACAAAAAGTACGTTTTCATGTGGATTTGTGTGCCAATGCTTTGAATAGCCTGCAAAGTAACATGAGCTGGCTACGTATAATTGAAGGCATTCGCAAAGTAAATGTCGCGGCTTCCTAGCATTTTTACTGAATAAATATGGAGTATAGATAACAAACTGGAGAAAATCCTAGCTAGGATTTTCTCCAGTATCATGGATTCTGTTTACAAACATGAGTTGCATAACGACAAACATCCAGACACGGAACAATTATTTCTAGGCCATACAAATATTTCTTACGTCCAGGATTCGAACCCGCAGCCCTCTCAAGCTACTGTGCTATGTAGCCATCGTACGATTCTGAACACATGCAATAAATATAGTAAGATATTGCTGCGTTTAAATGACGAAGTCTATTGACGATTTCAAATAGCAACATCTTATCGATAACTGAAGTAACTTAACCCGCAGTGGTATGAGTATATTTGCGCGAACACTACATTCTCCATATCTTTGACCGCCTCTAGTCGAGCTTACAATAGTTACTACAAATTTAAGACCATAGATTATTTTACATAATAAAGACAAACGAGCTTACACTCTATTTGATAATAAATACTACAGTCTGTGCCGACCAGTGAAAAACTGACCACAAATAGGTTTCCAACTTTAATAACTTGGAATGAATCACAAAGTAGTTACAATTCAAAATATTTAAAAAAAAATTGTGACGAGATTGCGCCCCCATAGAAAAACTACCTCAATTATATAAAGCAGAAAAATATACGTGTGATTTTTTTTATTTTATGATTACGTCGTCCTCCCCCATCTTCAAATATGTCCTTAATGCGTATGCGAAGAATTAAATCGCCATAGTCCATAAACAGCTGATAAATCAGGTTCTGTCACGGGCGAAGGCTCCCAAAGGTTTGTTCATGGGAAAGTCGGGTGTCGCGGACCGTAAAATCTTGAATTCCATTCCTGTTAATAAGGTCTCGGGCGAAAGTAGAATTTGACTCTTCCTTTCGACTGAAACAATGTGGCAAAGGAGTGGTACAGCGTGTTTTAAAGATAACGGAAAGGAATTATTCTTACTTTTGAGAATTAATAATACTATTATAATCTCTTCTTCTTGGTTCTCCACCGTGTTAAAAATTTACTTCTAATAAGAACATAAAGGCAATCTGCAATTTTTTTATTAAAATTAGGTAAATGTTTCTGATTCATTGCGTTTTCTATATAACTTTACATATTCCAAACTTTACTATTACATATACTCTTTTACTATTTACGTAAAATAAATAATTAAAAAATTACCGCCCTTCCTTCCCTTTCCTAAGGCAGATCAATTCACAACAATATAGGTTCCATAAAATTTCGCTCAGGTGCCTAGCCTAACTCACGGCACCAGGCCATTTCTATTTAAACATCGATTTGTATCTATAATTTACTAATAACAATGGCTTGTTCCCAAACCAATCGTATTCCGATCGCTACGGGGCAGATAATTAATACTATCGATATATCACCCTTGTTAAATGGTTTCCCATGACGGACGTCATGAGATACCGACACGTGGGATCGCATATTATGAGAGTGGTACTACCATTTAGATAGTTACAGTTAAACAATGATCCCTTTATTACATAATTGGGTTCAATCGGTCAACCGTTAAACTATATCGTATGTGTAATTACAGGGGAACATACAGTTCAATATATTTTAAAAACATTGTGTACAAGTTTAAAGATATCATACACACACCTATATTGTTTTAATAATGTAATGCTTTGTAAACGATAAACACAAATGCACTATAGTACTGATGTAGGTGTACAGATAAAATAAATAAACTTAAAAAATGTCGTTTTAATCCCGAAAACTAAACAGTATTACATTTTATACCAAATACGGCTTTATACAATAGTAACAGGGCTGCGTTTCGAAGTTTTTAAAAAAAACAGTTACATACACAGTAGCAATTGAAGATTATCTGAATTGCCTCAATCGACCGGTATCGAAGCCGTAAAATATTTGTCAGATGTAGACTGTTAATTGACTACGCATCTGTACAGTTATGATTATAATCCCAACTCACTAGGGTGGATTAGGGTTGTAAAAATAATTTATCGATAGTTATTATCGACAAATAAAGAAAAAAGAAAGATAAAGTGAGCAATTTTTGTATCTATATGTATTATATATATAAGTGATTTTTCGGAATCTATTTCAACAATTTGCATGAAATGTTATATTTGGATAATGTTTTCCTCTTTTAGACGGCCTAGTACTTATAGGAAGCCCTTTACAAAAATTTAATATGAAAAATATTTCATCATATTACGATTGATTTCAGTATGCAAGACAACCCTGATGCACAAAAACGAAACTCCCCTTGTGTTGCCTATCTCATTCACCTCCCGATTCCGTTGAAACAATACGAGGGGGATTTTTTGATCGTCCTGTTTACACCGAATCAATAAATAATTACCGGTGTTTCAACCTCGTGTGAACGCGACCTATGACGTTCAGTTATTCGATTTTATTCAGTCACATGAATTTGCAAAAAAATTGCTTTTCATTAAGTAAGGATCGAACCGATCGATCGTCGGTCCCTCTTGGATTTTATGTGGCGACAGAATAAAAGAATCAATAATTTGTTGTTGTTTTAACCAAAGAGAAATATTAATCACTACGGTTAGTGGAAGACACATCCGTGGCCTGCTTTGTTTGAAATTGCCAACAGATATTACCACTTACCCTCAAATGGATTGTTACTCGTTTGTCATTTATATTAAATACGGTATGAAGTCCGTTAAGCATATACGTCCCACAACTGGATACTGCCCTATTCTCATTTCTGAGAGATTTATGGAGTTATGCGTTTTGGCGAACTTCACATGCCTTTAAGGCATTTTATTCCACAGACGATGATTTACGTCACTGTCAAGCACCTAAAATTGCATTTAACAATTTCGTTGGTACCGCTGGGGATCTAACTCGGGTTGCTTGCGTTCTGTGTAAATTTACAATGAACAGTAAGCACTTACTACTTACTAGTAATCTAATACGGCTCTTAAAATATCTATTACCGGATATAAAACGATACCGTACGGCGATCAAGGTAACGTCAACCAAATTTATGTCAAACTTTAAACAACCCATTTCGACGTATCCCATCAAACCATCAATCATAATTCATTATTCTCAATTTATGCTGCGTTGCTTTATTGTTTTAAGTGAAACGCGTCAATTTCAATTAGAAATAGTGCCGAATTTATTTTATTTCGCCTGACAGCGGGACAAACGAATCAACGCCGTAGAGTCAACATATTTTTTACGAGTCCAAAAATAAGTAAATTCTTAGTTTTCTTGAGTTTCGTACAAATAAACCGTAACGTTCCACATTATGCAGAAGGTAAGCGGTTGAGTTTTGCGTCGTTTGTAATAACGGTTTAGCTTTTTGTCTTAAACATTTGAACTTGAAGCAAAAACTATACAAAAAGAGCGCTTTTTTTAAGAATTACGTACAAACAAACCTGAACTGAAACAAACCTGACTGCAACGATATATATGCATCACTTGTTAGACTGAGGTTCAAAAATTTAGCAGGTATTATATTTATCTATTTATAAAAATAAAGCAAGTTAAATCCACCCCTAACAAAAGAAAATTTGTACCACAAGAGGCATAGCATTCGTTATAGTTAAACTCTTTAATATCGTCAACAAGATTTTCTTAGCTTTAAAAAAATTGTACTCATATAATTTTTTTCTTATGTGATTGTTTTTCATCTGACGTCATATATATTTTGAATGTAAATAAAAGTTCTAGTTGTTGTCTTCGACTTCTGCGACGTGTGTTGACTTAAATCGTTAATAATTATTGTATGTTTTACAATCATCTGTATAATAAAACTGTTGCAGAACAAAGGAGACTAAACTAGGTACTGCTATTTAACTGAGGCAAATGCGTTTTAATATGGATCTGGGTATTTCAGCACTTTGTTTGATACGAAAGATGATAACACTTTTCTTAATTAGCATATTGTCGTGTTAACTCTATTTAGGTATACTTGTTTTGCAAACTGTTATCAAGTGTAGGGATGGTATGCAAAAATAATTTCTTGGTAATTATTTCAAACATAGGTACTTAGCTGTTATACATAAATGTTAACACGTTATTTTCAATTTAAATTTTGTTTTAAATATCACATGTTTTCTTAAGATGTACCGGTTTCAACTCTACATTTGAATTTTTTAAAACAGATAGAAAAAATTGTGCAACATGTCAACTGTATATTTTAATTTATTTTACTCTTCAATTCGGTTACATCCCTTAAAAATTTGACTCAAAAGGAACTAATTCCGGGAAATTGAACTCCAAGTAAGAAAATAATTAAGATTAATTCTCGCGACACATTCAATCACACAGAGGGACTTAACTATCCCAATTATGTAAATAACGTGTGTTTGTCACTATGACGAGAGGCGTGGAGATGTATGATGAATTACTTCATTATTCGGTACACTACAGCGTCCATAATATTTATAAATCAACATTATTCCGAGTGAAATGTCCATTTCAATGAGAATACAATCGGACCACTCGAAACGCGGTTGGGTTAGGTGTTTCGTTACACATTTTAATGTATTTTTCTATTGTTATTGTATAAATTAAATCTTTTCATGAAGACGTTGACTTAAGGTGTAGGGTTCTCACTACGCAACATTTCATTTGTAAGGAGATAAGTTTTAACGGAAAACGGTGAAGCTTCTGCTTAATTTTACCTACTTTGCTCTTTAATGCAACCTTCATGGCAGATAAAAAGACTTTGAATATATTTCACATTAAAATATCTACCTCTGGTTGCAAACATTTCGTTGCTACGCAGCGAGCCGCGGGTTCTAATTCTGCACGAAACAAATATGTTTGGCCATGTGTAATTTATGAATGTAAAACACCTTCACGATACGGGAGAGTTTCAAGTGCAGGGATAACGTTTAAAAAAGCTTGAATTTGAATAAGCAAACAATTCAAGGCAGACAGGCTGTCGAGTTCCAAAATGTTTGTCATAATACTATTTGTAGAACAACCCACCAGTACGTGATCCTAGCTGAATAGGTCCCAACTTGCGTAGGACGTAAAATGATGATTTTCGAGAAGCAAAAGTATTTAAACTTCCGTTCACCTAAGCGGACAAATTTCCAAATATAGTAAACACAATTTCGTTAACTTAAACTTTGGTACGTGCTGGAAATCTTATCTTAAAATATTATCGCTTAAATATTTACAATAAGGTCCTTCCAGCGGATTTTCAATGAGCAATGGACCTTTGAATAGAACGTACATGTATAATCAGTTAAATTAAAAGTAAATAAGCAAGCAAGTTATTAACATTTGTCTGTCGAGCTGATTCATCTGTAAAGAAATGTTATTTATTGGGATCAGATTGGGCAAATAAAATAAAATAAAAACAAAAAGCTTAGGAGTACAGCCCGTTGAAAGTATGTGTGGACCTCACCTCAATGAACTGTTAACCAAAGACTTCACAAACCGTTAAGGATTTACGATGAAAACTAGGTCCCCTGGTTTTGCTTAGTTTGTTTTTGTAACAAAAAAGTTAATAGAATACCTGTTGGTAAGTGGATGGGCCTGTAACCAACTTTAAACAAAATATTCTACAAATATTTCAAATATTATCAAAATAAACCACTACCTAGTAAAATAAGTGAAAATTTTTTTTTGCTTCTGTTTGCAATGTATGTTTCTAAATAAAAATACCGTCTATTACCACAGAAACGCTTTAAACGTCCTTAAAATTCAAGTGGCCATGGTCAAACTAGAATACGGGTTTGGTCAAATAGAGGACCTTTGTTGACACCGATACCATAGTACACGTGTGAATTCTAACTCCACTCACATTCTCCCTCATTGTCAACCCAACGCTCCTATTCTTCACGTCAATTCATCTGTCACAAATGTTCTCTAAGACAGCGTCCATCTTCAAAACTACGACCCCGATTTGACGGATGGCATTGAATCTAAAAAATTGAAATGAATGGATATTTATGGTAATACCAAATTGAAATGTTAATTCAAGATAATTATTGAGTCGAGTCTACACTACACGATACAACAGTATAAGTAGTAAATACGATGCTCATTTACAGTTTCACACGTTTCATTTGTATTGATACGTCTTATTTATACAAGCGGGTATTATTATGGACGTACGAATGAACTGATACGTATTCTGATTAATTTTTACGGGTATTTTTAACGTTAAAATGATTGTTCAAGGAGGCGTAAACATAGCACGTTTTTGTCTTAAAACGATTTAAAAATTTAAATCTAAAGTATTATAATTTGTGATGAAAACATTGTTTTAAATTCCGGTATTTGGTTCTTAAACATCATCGTTAGAATTTGCTTAGAAAGTATGCATTTATTATTTGTAACTATTGTACCTACCTATTTAACTACTGAAGTGCCAAAAATTATACTTGAATACATCTAAGTCCTTAGGGGTGATATCACATCTACATTTTGATTATTAATCTAGGATAGATGCAATGACCACAGAATCCACCGTTTGCTCGTTTGTCACCCTTATCCCATTATAAAATAACATTTTGTTAATTACGTATTACTTTATACAATCTGTGAATCATTTCCGTTTTATTTAGAAATTAACTGATATACTGATGTTATAACTGCGAAACATTTTACAAATTTCAACAACAAATGTAATGTTTTGCGAACAAGCGTTAAGTATGGCTATTATAATATATAGTCAAGTAATATAAAATAAAACCTTTTAAACATTTTTGTTAAACATACGCGCCCTTAAGTAAACACAATGCCCGATTCCGATGTGATCACCGTGCTAGGAGGCAAAGCCTTGACCCCTTCTGTGACACCTCAGTGATTGATAGCTATCATCATAATTCTTTTATAACGCACAGATAAAAAACTGAAACTGTCATTGAAAATTAACTTAAATTGTAAAGAAATGAAAGATAAAATGGCAATGAATCGGCCATAAAGCTCCAAGAACCGACCAGCGGCCACCAATGGGAAAGAAAAGACGTCATAGTAAGACATGTAATGAGGCGATAAATGCAGGCGGCTCGGCAACGTTTTTTGTAGCAGTCTTTATGGAGGCCTATATTCGTCATTGGACTTATAATATAATAATAAAGATGTAGTAGTAATACATAAATTCCTGAAAATTTTAGATAATTTCAATCACCCCGAAGCACGAACTTATCTTACCGTGTAAACGTCCTTCGTGTATTGCATCCATCTACAGCGAATACTCGCCGCATTATGAATAGAAGCCACGACAGTAAAATAATCCGTTGTTAAGAAATAAAAATTCATAATTCATAGCATTCTCCAAGATTACAATTAAAGATATAGGGTTACAATCTGAGGATTTATTCTGTCACGAAATATGATCGTATAATGAAGCTAATTGTGTGTGAAGACGAAATATGAATATTGATTATGGTAATTGAGCGGACAGAAAAAGGGTAGAGATCTACTTTCTACTGTACCATCTCAGTGCTATCACGATCGGAAATGTAAGTAGAAGTACTTCACAGGGTATGGTTGCCTGTCATTTATCTACCGTATAGACTAGAGATTTCTAGAATATTTTGGGCAAGAAAAGGGGGTCTCTTTTCAAAATGAACTGATACCTTTTCCTACTGATATATTATAAAATGTAGTATAATTATAAAAAACTTTGCAGTTGGTTAAGTGAGTAAACTTTACATCATTTTCTCATCAAAATTTAACAAAATAAATAGACATAAACTTTACTAAATATCAAGTGCAATTAACAATTCTAGGGTTGGCGGACTATAAAAGCACATAAGTTAAAAAAATGCTTTATTCTTTCTTTGTACCAAAATTATGAATTTAAGTTCACTTGGTGGGGCTTGCATCTCAAGTGGCGTCCTTTTTCAACCTCTTGATTTCCGTGAATTTTGCGACGTTATAAAAAACATAAGTTATGTTTACGCTCTCGGACTTCATGGACACAGAAAATGACTTATGTTATTAGGAACTTTAAGTGCGTCGCGTTATGTCGATGTTTAACAATGGGGGTAGATATCCAAAACATTATTTATTGCTAAGCAAAAAATAAGGTGTTAAGATTTGGGTCACTAGTCGAGTTAGTTTTGTTCTGATTGCTAATTTTTTGGTGTGTGACATTTTAGTTAAAAATATTCTACTACTATAGATTGTCAGCGAGGCAAGAAATTACATATGATATGGAACTATAGCTGCTAGAGGAGCTAATCAAATAGCATCATGAGTTTTCAAACATCTTCAAACATACGTACCTGAGAATACAAAATAATATTTGTGGCGGTCAGAACCGAAATTCTCATGTCAGTTCAATGTGGACCTGGGCTTTTCGGATATTAACACAGATGTCATAGATTTGCCGATTTATCACCTGCACACTGAACAGTAAAAAAAATGAAGTTGTCGAAATGCGCCGCTCCGACTTTTTGGTTTTTTGTTAAAGGGTCCTTTAGTATTAAGAAGTAAAGATGTAGAAGTACGACAGTTTAAATGGCTCAATAAAAAGTGGCTGCGCTGTCATTCTGAATTTGGCATTATCTCCTTCAAATACACACTGGACACGGAATGTCAATGTCTCAAATTAAACTTGATACGTTGCTTTTTTGCTATCTCTGACACTATTCCTGTTATGTTGGTACAACTCTTACCGATATCAAAAGAAAAAAAAGATGATCTGATTTCTTTACTCTCCTTGATACTAGACGTTATTTATGGATTTTATTTAGATTTGCCTACTGTAAATAATATACGTAATACTGACCCTGATATTTTAGATAGTGAAAAAATAAATAAAAAGTATATAAATGATGCATGGTAATTTAATTTTAAGTTATGGAAATAGCTTGTATTTGTCAGATAAAATGTACTGTTTTCATACACTCAAGTCACAAGTACTTTCTAATATGTACATGTTATTTCTAACACAAGTCACTAAAATCGCGTTTTATTAAATTTATGTCAAATTATATTTACTTTTGCATGTTAGTATTAACTAAAAACATCGTAATATTCCAATAAATTTTGAATTTGTAGTTTAACGGTATTTTTTATTTAGTTTTTACTTATTCCTGAAAAGTGTGACTTTTGACTTATCTTTTTAAGTCAGCCGGTCCTAGAATTGTTAATACAAATTACAGTTTATAAATTATCAGTTTTCGTATATGTCTACCCCTGGGAAGCCGATTTCGATCCCGAGGAGTCGATAGCGACCACTTACACATTACAGGCATTCCATCTTAGTTCTCCGAGGTGACAACCTATTTGTATTTTTTTTGATTGAAGTTGCAATTTCTACTATGGTTTTCAGATCAGGTGGACGGTAAATTCATTTGTTACTTCAATTTAAAAAAAAGTGACTGCAAAAAACCATTAATCATCACTATCTCATTTAAAGGGTTACGTAAGAGACATTTTGGAAAAAGATAGAGCATTTTGTATTTATGTCGGAAATAAATACTCAAAGCGGCGATGGAAATTAGTGTCAATAGCACAAAACTTGAATTACGATCGCCAATCTGCCAGCCAAACTTGGCGATTAGGAACAATCCCGCTATGTATAGGAGTGACCCATTCCAAACTAAAGGCTATATGGTCTTATGAGAGTTATAGGCAACTGAAAATAATATACTTATTAACATTGTCCAATTCTGAGCATAACAACCTTTTAAAAACTGATTTCCTGAGAAGCGCTTAAACAATGTTCATTTAATACCTCACTGAATAAGTGGGTTGGTAACTGCAAAGCCAAAATTTTCGCACCGTTAACGACGCCCGTCACTAATCTGAAAGCACGGTTTCTTTGTTCTAGAACCAAACTTCTTGTGTTTTAGTTTGTGTAGAGTCACACACTAATATATTTTTAGTTTAACGTTCAAGTTAAAGATATAACTTACCTCTTCCTATACTATTTTCCAACTATTCTACGAGGAACTACTAAACTTTTTTATTCCGTCGCTCGTTATGTAAATATATATATATATATATATCAACACGAGCACATATTACGTAATATGGTGTGAAAATGAAATAGTTTTCCAGCATTTTGTTTTCCCTCCGATTACAACGAATGTATTTTCAAGGCGAAGGAATAGGATTTTGCGCAAAGAAAAAGCTAGATTCCTTTTCTACATAAGATTCCATCTCGGTTAGTATCACACTTGCGTATTCCTGCCGCTTAATAGCAACACGTGCACTGCTGTGTTTACGTCCGAAGTGTATAAAGCCAATATAATTTATAGGCTGAGGCATACCTTCTTAGTCACAGAAATCTAAATAATATTTACATTTCTGTGTTCTTAGTCGTCAGTGGTAACATCACATCTGTAGCCTTTTTTATTTATAGCCGGTTGACGGCGTCCACAGGCTGTACTGGTTGCTTGCCATAAGGTGGACTGTAAGTTAGTTTGGCACTTCAATTTTATAAAACGTGCGATTTACAACCTGGGTTTACACCACCACTTACCACCATATAGGGTTCTAGTCAAGCACTGGCTTAAACTGAAAAAAAGGATTTCTAAGTTTAAGGCAGGCAGTGAGTGAATTTGTAGCAATTGACAACCCTAACATAAATTCACAACTAGTTTACAATAAAAAAAACTAAAGCAACAACGTAAAACCAGATTCAATGTACGTATGAACTGTGACTAACTAGCCATTCCGTTATCTCGTAGGCAGAGGCCCTAGTAAGGTTGGTATGGCCTTCCTTGTAACGGTAAAAAAATTGCTCACAATTTGGTTCATTCATTCGCCCTCCAAAGTTTTTCCTTTGTCGTGTGACTCGCAAATGCTATCAACTAGTCACGCCTTTCGATTCAATCTCATAAAACTAATAAAACACAGCTACTATTAAAAAGCTCGCTTATTGTAAGTAACAATATATTTACATGTAAGCTGGCAACATTCGATAGTGTGTAATGTTTTTGATTTTTGTTGATTTCTTGTTTATTATGCATTCTTTAATTTTTAATTTATTTGTACATTATTTTTGTTATTCGTTTGACCTCAGAGCGTAGTCTACATTATAGTTTCTCTTTTAAATTGTTATATCTCTATAAATTAACTTTGAAACTTCAATCCAATGTTATACGTTGCATAGAGTAAAAGTAAAATGTAAATCCTATATCGTTTCTACTCTTTGACTTTTATCAATATAGTTTATAAAATATGTTGTAGCATAAATAAAATACATCAATATAATATAAATCAATTATAATTAGTAAATATTAAAGTTATTTTCAATGTATATTCTATATAGGGTGTTATTTGCACTGCAGTACAGAAAGAAAATTGATTATGCTACGCCGGTAAAAAAATGTCTAATATCGGATTCGCGCAGTTGACTCGACGTGTCTCTGGTCTCTGCAAAGGCGCCTGCGCATCGGGGTCGTCGAACCGGCACACTGATGTTATTGAACGTGTCACTACCACAACACGCACTAGGCAAACAAACAGGGCTACATTACTTGTCTAAGAAAAACTTACCAAAAATTTACTGCGTCTGTGGAACTAGGCTCCATATTGTGCAAGTTTTTTTTAGCGACAGGTGCTAATTGAATATTTATAAATTTGTTCGTTATTACACGAGTACGTACGTCATTCCTACAATTAAAACACATATTATTTATCAAAAAAGAAATTGTACCTAAGTTTATTTGAAAATATTGTAAATCGTGATCGTTTTAGAACTAAGTCATTCCCTCTGTAATTAAAAAATACATTGTAGATATTTATATGTAAGGTGTAAAAATACATCACACAGACGTTCAGAAAATTAAGAATAATACGTTTTATTTAAAAAAAAATTACGATAGTAATAAAATTAAAGATGTACGCATATCAACCCTAAACTGCTACGGCCTTTCCGTGCCTATTGCGTAAAGAAACTATTTTATTAACTGATTACTGATTTCACACGCGTGTTCATTCGTACAGAAATTTTTAGATTATGTGATAAAAATTGATTCCATTAAATACTTCGGATTGTAACATACTATAATTTTTATAAAGTATAATTTTGTTGATTTGTTACAATCCAAAAAATTTAAAAAATGAATAAAATAATTTAACACTATAAAACTTAGTTTACGACTAAAAAGGGAAAACTCTAAATTTCATCCAAACCCGTTTAGAAAATCACAAACTTTCATATGATATAATTTTGTACCAACAGTCAAAGCTTTATCTATAAAAATTGTGACCTGAGTGTTTTTGTTTTGGGTATCAATATCAATACATTAATATTCGTTAAAATTATATTATAATTTTAGTATAGGTTGTGTTCGCAAGCAATTAGAATCTTGAAAATTATCTATAAATAGAAGTTGATATAGTCTTACAACCATGGGTTGACCATGGATTCCAATGATAGGAGGCCTGTGAGTAACCGTGAGTACATTATCCGTTGTATATGGGTGACCAAACAAATCATTTTAGGAGCAAAGTGGTGTTACTTGTGGTTTTATTGTCGCTTTGAATTCGTTGGAATAATGGCGTAGTTTCTTGGACATTCAAAAAGTGCTTTAGTAAGGCTAATTTTGAATTAAAATATTTAATTTAATTAACTATCTTATAAGTATTTTATTGTATTATATTATCTGTATTTACTATTATATTATAATAAAGTTACTGTTCGTCATTTTTTTATTAATGGATTTGGGTCATCGTACATAACACTAAGTATACATCATATATGGTAACACAACAGACGCGCAAAAGAATGTTTTGTTTGTGTGGGCGTGTACCTGATGTACGCAGTAGTCGAATTAACGGTACTATGGCAACGCCTTTTACGTGGCCTAATAAGAAATTTAAATAACATTCGTAAGACACGCGTTTTCGCAACATAAACAATGGTTTGTCGTACAGGTTTCGTTTGTTTATGTTTACCACGCATTCAATATTGCAAGAATGAAAAAACTAAACAAATGCATTTATTTTTAACAAAACTATTTCGAAAAGTTCGATGACATAAAAATTGTTTTTTTATCGGATATGTCGACCGTGTTAAAGAATTTTGATATTCAGCCAAATAGTCTAAAACATGCGAAGAACTTATCATAACTATATTTATCCGTAGCGAGCTTTCTAAAATTATTTTTTTGCGCATTTTTGATTTCCGGTGTAATAAGGACAAAAAATGCTGTTTAAATGAATTCATACATAACTGACAAATGCTAATTGACTTATAATATAAAAACAATTAAAAATCTTTGCAAAAAGCCGAAAATAAGTTCGGTCGTAGTACTCTATTAAGTATTCTGTGCTTCGGATAGATACTATTAGAAACGCAAGCATTATTTCTATTTAATTTCTCATATTTTTATGATATTTGCTTATTTTTTCTGTCACAGATGGTACATAGATGTTTATATTTCGTACTACTGCGCGTCCAAAATCGGACGTTACCCGCAACATGGCCAAAATGTACAACACAATAGTGAGTTTACAAACAAACAAGAGTTCGTCGCACTCGCACCGCGTACGAATGAGCGAGAAAAATGCTCATGGTCAAGCACACCGAAAGTGCTTAGATTTTAGGGTTATTCAACTTTTGCAGGCTTCTGTAGAAAATTGCCGTAATCGGTATTTCTAGAGTAATTTTTCGCCAAATAGAGTCGTGCAGAAATTAAATTTCGAGAAGATTGTACATTTATATTTTGAAAGAGTAAATAATTTAAAACTAACATAACAACTTATAGAATAGGTACTTGTAATCGAAATATGATTGTATTCACTTCATCAACCTTTTGAGGCACACTGCTTGACTCAGGCTTCGCTAACAAGCATTACGTGCATGATCTGATTATTACGCTACACACCTTACTCTCGCACTTATTGTCGACTGCTAATAACCAGCCCGTGTTTCGGGCTCGGCTATATAGCATATTTGGATGAATTTTCCACAATAAGTTATTCCATTAATCTCATTAGTAAAAATGGCACATAGTTCTTAATTCTATTTTGAAATTAATTTGTGTGTACCCGAAACAGGAACCATTGAAAAAGTCTGTCGTCGATTATTTTAAGAAATAGTGTTAAAAAGGTTGTATTTTAGGATTAATTAAGGTCAAATAATACAGGTTCACTCTTAATAATTGCCCTGATTATGTAAATTCTGACTTGATTTTAAAAAAGTGTAGATGTGGCTTCTTTTGAAGTTAAACTTTTGTGAATTTGGCATAATATTCTCCCTTACACCCTGTATTATTTTTACGTTATTTATCTCATCTATTTTTATATAATTAAATTATCCACACACAGAAATATTTACTAACGACAATAATTGTAAACTGTCTTTGTTAATT
Organism: Parnassius honrathi; assembly: GCA_018247895.1. Lineage (NCBI taxonomy): Eukaryota > Metazoa > Arthropoda > Insecta > Lepidoptera > Papilionidae > Parnassius > Parnassius honrathi. The sequence continues at coordinate 15,999 of DWHP01000301.1, forward strand.
TCCTGTGTAATTGTATTTTTTTACTGCGCAACCAAGTTCGCCATTGTTGTAACCGCGCCAATTACCCGCCATTTTGAATTGCGAACAATTGCGACAGAGTGGTACCTAATTATCATTTATCTGATTTGTTGCAACGAACTATATTGTAGTAAATCTATACAAACGTATGCAATTCCTGAAAGCCGTTTAAATTTTATTTTATTCGCAACCAACGTAGACGCGTAAGAATCAATTTTTAAATCGATTTCTAATAGCTTGATATTTCATAATAAGTATGCTTACCATTGTATCACGTCATATCGTAATATATTTCTGGAAAAAAACATTTCTAGCTTTTCTCTACAATGTTGCGACATTAACAATAAAAGGATATTTGAAAAATCACGAACAAATACTGCTTTGTTTTACAATTTATGTATGTAGTCATAATAGACATCTTATAATAGATTTATAATATGTAAAGTCCACGATGACTTTCATAAACACAAGAATAGAAACGGGATTGGGCGGTTGACAACTGTAAAACACTGTGTATAAACAGATCGTTTACCTAGGAAGCCGTTGCATAATTGCATATTGAATACTTATACACCTACCTATCATATGTACGGTTCCACGAGCGCTTTTATTTTTAAAATCATTATTTACCCGTTTAATTTCAAACTTTACAAAAAACATGACAATTGTGTTAAATAAAACTATTTTATTTAATGTGTAGTGTTCGCGTAAATTTAAGAAATCATTATGACAATTGTGTGTTTATAATATTTTAGCTAGTAGTCTTACAGTTACATTCATCTAGTTATTCTCCATCTGACCTTCATTACGAGCTTGTGTAATTAGACCCGTTTTAGGACTGAGAAAGTGTTTGCTGAGTGTAATTGCGTTGTTACATTGTCTCCTTGCGCATCCACCCACGCAAACGAGATATAGATTAAAAATAACACCCACGTCATAGCTATAAAGTTAGCTTTAAAATGCATAAATTATTTAATAAATTAAATATTTGAAAAGAAAATTACAAAATACAAACAACTAGAGTAATTCTTTGTAACTAGATTTTCCAATTATTACTAAAACAAAAAATTTGAGTTAATATTTTAGCATATTTATTTGATTGTGGTTCAGACGAAGTCGCATGTAATGTCTAGTGTACTTTACTTCTCACTCGTGGAGAGTTAACCGGCGATTACTTTAATAAGCGGTCATTTCGTCCTACGATAATTACCGCGGCGCATACCCGGAATTCCAGTAGAAAATCTAAAAAAATAATTGCCTTGATTGAAGTAAATGATTTAGAATTACATGTTTTTATCTAAGTATAGTTAGGTTCGTGGGAATAAAATGTACCTATACAGTGTGCCCTTTACAGCTTTACATCGGCGCCGCTTTCTTCACACTTCTCAAATGTTTTAGTTTTTAAAAATCTTAAACGGTATTTGTTCGTTTAGTATAAAACAGGAACCATTTAGAAGACGTTACAGAACGTTGTAGAAAATTCTAGAAAATTCTGGAATTATAGAAACTCTGTATTCTATATATTTCGTATATATTATAAATTAAATAAATTTTTTTATTCTTATAATGTTTTTTTATCTTTCAGGTAAGCGAATCAACTTAATATTTCATATACGTTACACCGATTGAAGTAGCCGGCCGCATGTAAGTAGTTAGAAAACGTAATATTCCATTAATGTCACATGTCATTAATCTTCTATGTTATATCTTGTAGGTTAATTTTGTAGCATTACCTAGTTTTCTATTACATGTAACAAGGCGATAAGATACAAAACTGGTCTCATAATGAAGGTTGTAAAAATACTTTGAAACACGAATGATGTGTGAGATAGCATATAAGACTTAATTAGGTACAAGCAACGTAACTTGAATGAATTAAAATTGCAACAACTGTAGTACTGATTTCATTTATTTGTTCATTAGCATCCTAATGCTGGCCGTATAAGGAATCTCAAGGTCGCTCAGCGAACTATGGTGAGGGCGATACTCGGAGTTTCCTGGGTGTTAGACTTAAAAATGAGAATATCCGCACTAAAACCGTAGTAAACGTCTTAGCCCAACTGATTAGTAAGTTGAAGTGACTATGAATCGGCTATATAGCTCGATGAACCGACAACCGACGGGAAGAAAGGTTCTCGAGTGGCAAAGTAACTCCAAAGTAAAGAGGTTAAAGGGCTCCATCATGCAGAGATTGTGGGCTCGCTTGTCATCCTTACTTTCGAGTATTGGTTGCTCCGGGATTGAAACTTGAATAGTATCGAACTAAAACGGAACGTCTCAGCCTGCTTCACAACTTTACATTCATTTTCGTTGTTAATTCACTCATCACAACAACATACTTTCAATTATTTTATTAAGCTATACCAACACATAAATAAAATTGAAGTGTCTGTATGCCATATTGAAATAACTGTTTTTATCTGCATGTCCTTAGGACACGAATAACTAATTTCAAAATGTCTCTCTGTCCGGACTAATTTTCGAATAGGCTGAATCGTTTGTAATGAAACTTCACGAACGGATAGAGCCATGCCAGGAGTGAGCTAGGCTATATTTTATCTAAAAGTTTTGGATTAAAAAAAAACGTAAAATAAATACAATAAATGGTCTTTCATAATTATCTATTTACGAGGTAGAGCCGTGCTCCAACTATAATTATAGTTGTAGCACGAACCACGCTCTCACAGAAAACCAGCGTAAAATAGTAGGTAATGCTGCTGTGTTTTTCTTATGGTGAGTGTAGAGGGACGGAGACCCTTTTTACTGGATTCGAGGCATTTCATCTTAGTCCTCCAGTGATAACGTATTTGCATTTTGATTCTTAATTGAGGATAAATGTGGATGTCTAAGGGTCACAGCATCCACTCATCATCAGGTGGCCTGTATGCTCGTTCGTCACCCAATGTTATTAAAAAAATCTTAAGTCTAAATAACGCTACATTAATAAATTCTACTCAGGCGAGGCCGTGGCGGGTCTTGTATTGTGAATAAATAAAAAAATAACAACGACAGAATTTATCAATTGTTGACCATAATTTGTGCCCGTCTACAATTCCCTTTCGCCACCGTTTACTGTTTTCTAATAGCACTTAAACGACCGAGAAGTACGCGCCGTTGTGTCTTACGCACGCAAGTTTGTTTGTACGTTCCTAATGGGATGATAGATGCAGTTCCAGTTTGTGTTACATTTGAAAAATAATGTTTAGTGCGGGTATTATGAGTTGTAATGTTCTGTCTAGTCTCGTTAGTGCATTCATAATATGAGGCTCGTATACGTAATACCCGTGTGAAAGCGGCAGGCGTGAGGGATCCGTTTAGGTGCTTTTTGGGTCAAGTGCGCGTTTCACTTAAATAATAGTAAAGTGTTGAATCAAAACGAATGATGCAGCTGTTCGCGATTAATTTGTTGGTTGTATGTTATGACTTATGACCACGTGGAATCGAATTTATTATTTTATAAGTTTTTTTACGAATTATATAAAAATACTTTCTCTAATTACCTACTTAATAAATACTTTAGTGTATTTGTTTTTAATTTCATTCGTATTAAATTATTAAATATATTGTTATAATCCCTTTAAAAGGTATCGACAATAACATTACTGCCGCAAATACCTATACAGCCAACCGCAATCTGATTTATATAAAGATCGAATTTCATCTCCTCTTACCACACATGAAACAGATCCGTCTGTGGTTTTTAGTGCAGATCTTAAATATCAAGTTGTGTTGGCAACACTGACATTTTTCTGTAACATATCTTTATCGCGTTATTGTTTAATAGCCGAAAAATGACTGTTTTTGAATGGTTTTTTATGTAAGTAAAGCTTCTTCGCCTACAACATTGTAGGTATATGGGACGCCAGCACTTTAACAGTCTCGGGAAGGATTTCAATAAAGCAATTTAAAATGGTAACACGATAAAGAGTTCAAGGGCTATCTCGACTCTGGCAGTAGGGTACAAAACTATTACACGACCTTCGTATTATTTTTTGTGGTCCACTAACCCTGTTTAGTTCTAATAAAAAACTACGATAATATTTTTGTTGTCAAGTGCGGCTACCTAATCTTTATTTGATGACATTTGTTTTGTGGTTCGTTTGTGTAGCCCAAGGGCTTCGAACTGACCTAGGGTAATAATTATTAATTATACGTCATTTATTGTAATTTTTTTAAAATGTTCCTACCGATTGTATGTATAAAAGTGCCTTATATTAAGCTTAGATTATTAGCAAGAAAGCTTTGAGGTGTATAATAATCAGTCTGAAGGCAGAAAGATAAAATAAAGATATTTGAGTGCATATTTTTAATTAAAATTTAAATACATTTTAAAAATTTTCTGCATTTTGCTATCCTTGGTGGCGATGATAAAAATTATTTAAGAAAAATACGACGTAGTTGAATATGTATACCTCCCTTGTATTTTCAATTGCGAACTGCATTTGTGGTCAATCTGACTAAATCGTGCTCATAATATTACTGATCTATAATTAACTTGTTAAAATTGAATATTTTAGGTCCAAGTTCCATTTGCCCGATAGATCATTTCGTTAATTTTTTGGATCATTAAGATCGAAAAATGATTGTGTCGGTATCTTATATTCTCTAACTTAAAATGTAGTGTTCACGTGCGGAGCACAAATTACGATTAGAATTACAGTTTATAGTACTTTAAATTATCTCCACGACGCATAATGCTATGACAATGTCACAGTTCCATGAATTTGAATAATGAGAGTAGGCGTCTTTAGGAAAGGGGATCACACTAACTCATTTCTAAGAATCCTTACGGAGGTCTAGGGCTGTCATATATGCATATATGTGTATGTATGAAAGATCATCACATGATAACGGCTGAAGTTTTTGATGAAAGTGTTTTTGTATGAGTGGGTTCCTAGATGATTTAAATTCAGAATTAGACCAGGTAAGTGGCGCTGTTGTCGAGATACAGAAATCAACCGTGCGAAACCGGGACAGATCCCTAGTTGTTTGTTATAGATATAAAATGTTGAAATTAATCTTGCCTTTTTGTACTAATTTCATCAAATAAATTTTTGAGCCACAAATCCTACGAAATATTGACGTATACGACTTTTTCAAACAACAAAACAACTTTTTACAAAAAAGAAATTAAAATTTCTTTAAAATGTTTTTAAGATATTAAAAAGGTTAGAATATAGTATCTATAATATAATATTTAACCGTGTAGTGCCGTTGATATCCATTACCCCATATCGTCCCGTGAGTGTCGTAAGAGGCGACACAGGGAAACTGAAAGAGGAGACGGGCAACAGCATCTTCCTGATTACACCTCAAAATAACTAAAACATGCCGCCGACAACC